>JZKD02S0186157.1:0-14265 GCA_000966675.3 Picea glauca
TTCGAAGTCAGAAAATCTTAGCTCCTTACGAGCCTAGCACATGTTTCCCAAGCCTTGGTCATATGGAATAATGGACAAGCCTTGAGGCTACATGCTCAATACTTAGCCACAATTGGGTTAAAACCGTGGACATGAGCCCTCGATCACATAGGTGAAGGGTTTGAAGGAGGCACCCTCCTTCCACAGAGTTCAAACTTAGTGACATGCGAAGGGTGAATTAAGAGGTCTATATGATCGAGGTGTTCCAACGAAGTCTTCCTCGTCTCCTATATTATGAAATCATTCCTTGGGAATATTTCCCAAGGGTTTCTCAACAAATACATAAATCGCATATTTGTTCTTAAATTATTTTAAGGACCCATGTCTAATAGTTCTATTGCTTCTAAGCAGAGGTAAAAATGAACCATGTAAATATAGAAGTTTGTAGAAGAATAAAAATCATTTCTAATGATTTATGAAACAATGTAAAATTTAACCATAAACACATGCATTAAAACATCACTTCCATTCCAGTACACAAAGTATGAAAATACTTATCATAAACCAGAATCGTGAAGCAACTGCTGATAGGGGTGCCTATTTCCACCCAACCATAGGCACAACCACTCCTGAATGAATTTATTACTGGCCACCCCCTAGCTATATAAAGATGCTCTAAGAGAGACTCTTTTTTCTTGCTCAGTGACAGTCAAGGACGAAGGTTACTCTCCTCCTCCCACAGGAACTTAGTGCAACTATTTTCTCTCTACCAAGAAAGGGGGTTTGCATTGAGTGCTTCAAAGGTCACTCGTCTTCTCTGCAACCTCGTTTATAAGCTTGGAGTGAAAACGATAACAACAACATCTTGCATCCATAACATATTTTTTTCTCAGTTCTCCTTTGAACCAGAGAGTTTCTAGCACTCTTCTCTCTTTTGGGAGATTGGTCTCTCGACTATTCTCCCTTGCCCATCTGCCTATACCCACACATCCCTTCCTTTATTTCCTTCCTCAACAAGATTGTGTGGGTCTGAATCCCTATCTCGTGGCAGGTCATGAAGCCTTTTCGATGGGTACTCGTCCTATCTCCTCATTAAATCTTGAGGAGGGATTTTCCAACTACCAGCCTGATTGGTAATTCATTTATGGGTTAGAGGAATGTTATGAGTCTGGAAATTAAATCCAGTAAGGTACTGGTTTGGTGGGGGTCATCTCAACCTTTTCTGGTTCCCCTCACCATATCTCTCATAGCATCATGATCTATCTTGGCAAACCCCCTTTTGAACAATTATGAAACACTATCCATTTTTAATTAATAATAGAAATACATACATTACCTTTTATAAAAAAAAGGTTCATCAAATCCAACATTCACACATATTCAATCTACCACAGTATTTTGGAAAGTTATAGTTATATTTACAATCTGGGGGAAACATGGGTGTTACAATCCCCTCCCCCTTAAAGGAACATCGTCCTCGATGTTCTACCTATTGATGTGATCTATATGTACAGAAGTAAACAAAAATGGGTATGCATGTTTCATGGCATCCTCCATTTCCCATGTAGCTTCATCTGGACCAAAGTGTTTCCAATACACCTTGACCTGTGCAATGGTTCTATTCCTGAGTGGTATTTGCTTCCTTTATATTATGCGTAGTGGTTCTGATAGGAATTCTCCCTCTGGTTCCACCTGAATCATAGACCAATCAATTATATGATTAGAATCATGTACATATTTCTTCAGTAATGAAACATGGAAAACATTACGTGCCTTCACTCTGGGAGGAACTTATAGCCTACATGATATAGGTCCCACTCTATCCAAAATTTCAAAGGGTCCACAATACCAAGGTGATTTCTTGGCACAAGATCCCATTCGCAGGGAGCTTTTCCTGGGTCTAACTCAGA
Source organism: Picea glauca (assembly GCA_000966675.3). Lineage (NCBI taxonomy): Eukaryota > Viridiplantae > Streptophyta > Pinopsida > Pinales > Pinaceae > Picea > Picea glauca. The sequence goes on from JZKD02S0186157.1 coordinate 1,890, forward strand.
GATACACATGATCCCCTGCTTTGAACTCTCTAGGAGTCATTTTTCTGTCTGCACAACTTTTCTGTCTATTTTGAGCTATTATCATATTCTGTTTTATCTGAACTACTTGTTGTTCCATTTATTTTAGCATATCTGGCCCGATTGTAATTCTATCTACTAGGTTATCCCAACTAATTGGAATATTTCATTGTCTACCATAGAGGGCCTCAAAAGGGCTCATTTTCAATGACTCTTTATAGCCATTGTTGTAGGAAAATTCTACCAATGGTAGGTAGTCTTCCCACTTCTTGGGATGATGCATCACATGCATCCATAACATGTCCTCTAGCACTTGGTTTACCCTCTCTGTCTATCAATTAGTATGAGGGTAATAGGTTGTACTAAATATAAATTTAGTTTCAAAACCAACAAATAGAGATTTCCAAAAGTTTGAAGTAAATTTTCTATATGATTTCCTTAGGAATGCCATGTAGTCTAAATATTTATTTCATGAAAATACTCGCAATATATATTTCCTTGCAAGTTGACTTAATGATAATGAAGTGAGCAACCTTGCTCAATTTTTCCACCACTACCATGATGGCTCCATTCTGTTTGGTTGATTTTGGTAACCCTCTGATGAAATCCATGGAGATGGTCTCCCATTTCCATTCTGGGATTGGTAGGGGCTGCAACAACCCTACTGGATGTCGGTGCTATGCCTTAACCTGCTGACATTCTATACATTTGGCTAGGTAATAAGCTACGACATTTTTCATTCTGGGCCAATAAAACAGTTTCCTAGTGGTTGAGATCATATTCTGATAACCAGGATGACCAATATATGGTCTTTTGTGTAGTTCATCCATTATGAACCTCTTCAAGTCATCACAATTTGGAATATATAACCTACCTTTGTAAGTTAGCAGGACATCATTCAACAATTGATAACCCTCATACTTTATCCCTGTGGGCTCTTGCTCTAAGTATGATTTCACAGTCTTGAAAAATGCATCTGTTTCTTGTGCATTTTTTACTCTCTCCTTGAAGTCCATTTCATAGGTTCTTACAACTGCCAAGTGAATCAATTTCATACTTCTTCTAAGGGAATCAACCACCCTATTTTATTTTCCTTTGATATGTTTGATTTTAAAATAAAACTTACTAAGGAGATCCATCCATCTAACTTGTCCAACATTTATTTTTGTTTGATCAAACAAATAGCTCAACCCACTATGATCTCTCATAAGAACAAATCTTCTACCTAGGAGGTAATGCCTCCACATTTTTAGAGCATGTACTATGTCAGTCAATTCTAGATCATGGGTCACATAATTGATTTCATGCTCAATCCATTTTCTGGATTCGTAGCAAATTCCATGTCCTTCTTACATAAGGACTCCTCCGATCCCTTCCCTGCAATAATATGTATGCATAAGGAAGTCCTTGTTTGGGTCTGTAATCTTCAACATAGGTGCATTGGTTAGACATTATTTCAGTTCTTGGAATCTCTCTTCACATTCTGATGTTCAAATGAATTTAACTCCCTTTTTCTGAAGGGAGGTGATTGGGGAACCAATCTTGGAGAATCCCTTTATGAACCTCCTATAGTATTCCACAAGGCCCATAAATGATCTGATATCAGATACATCCTTTGGGTTATGCCAATCCATAATGGATTTGATGTTTTTAGGATCAACTACCATTCCTTCTTCAGAGATAACATGGCCTAAGTAATGTACTTGTTTTTGGAAAAAGTCACACTTACTAAGCTTAGCATAGATTTGATGTTCTCTTAGCACTTGAAGCACTAGCTTGAGATGTTCTTCATTCTCTTCCCTATTCTTAGAATATATTAGGATATCATCAATGAAAACCAATACAAATCTGTCCAAGAACTTACTGAGTACATTACTCATTAAGCACATAAAAGTGGTTGGTGCATTGGTAAGCCTAAATGGCACCACCACAAATTCATAGTGACCATATATTGTCCTAAAGGATGTTGTGTGGATGTCTTCATCCTTAATTCAGACTTGATGGTATCTAGACCTCTAGTCAATCTTGGAGAAAATTGTAGCACCCATTAATTGGTCAAACAAGTCATCGATTCTTGGCAATGGATACTTATTATTAATAGTCATCTTATTGATTTGTATATAGTCTATGCACAATCTGAGTGTGCCATCCTTTTTTTCACAAACAAGGCTGATGCTCTCCATAGAGACACACTAGGCTAAATGCATCTCCTTAATTCAGTCCTGATGGTATCCATACCTCAATTAAATCTTGGAGAAAATTGTAGCACCCATTAATTGGTCAAACAAGTCATCGATTCTTGGCAAGGGATACTTATTCTTAATGGTCATCTTATTGAGTTGTATACAGTCTTTGCCCAACCTGAGTGTGACATCCTTTTTTTCACAAAAAAGGATGATGCTCCCCATGGAGACACACTAGGCTGAATGTAGCCTTTGTCCATCATCTCCTTTAGCTGTAGTTTGAGCTCAACCAACTCTGGTGTACTCATTCTATAGGGTGTTCTAGACATTAGCACCACTCCTGGTACAAGTTCTATTGAAAAGTCAATATCTCTTATTGGAGGTAGACCTGGTACCTCTTATAGAAACACATCTATATACTCTCTTAATATGGGATGGTCCTCTAGGCTTGGTTTATTGTTCTCAACAGATTCCAACACTTGTATTGCATACAAAGGACATTCTATTGATTGTGGATCCTAGTTATATTATTGATTCAGAGGCCTTTGTTTTCAGCCGTGTTTATACCCCATGAATACTTTACACCCCAAAAGAATGTACACTCCTCCACGTGGGGGAGTGTAGGGAAGGATTTCCTCTCCTGGGGGTCCGAGGGCAAGTGGGTCATTGAAAAAAAAAATTCCTTGTAAATGTATATTGTAATTTCATAGTAAATCTGGACCATTCATTATAAGGTCGTAGATCTAACGATATAAGTTATGTTAGGGTTTTTCCCCTAGAAGGAAACCCTATTTTATGAGGGAAATGTATTGTGGCTATGTATCATAGCGAATATTATATTCAGAGTGAGGAGACTGTGAGAGAAAGAAGAGGAAGTTACAACGCGTGTGTTGTAGTTTGTATCCCTTCATTTTTGGATAATGATAAAGGAAGGAATTGCCCATTTCTCTTGTGGATGTATCCCACACTAGGTGAAACACATATATCTGTGTTTGTATTGTATTGTGTATCTTATGTATTTTATTTCCGCATTTGTTTTATTTTATTTCTCTGTGATCCTATTTTTCTAACAGCTAGTATCAGAGAGAAAGGTAACTCATAGGAAAAGAGTGTTCCTAGTTCGAGTGGGAGCAATGGCAGAAGATGGAAAGTTTAGGGTCGAGAAATTTAACGAAAAAAACTACCAGTTATGGAAGATGCAGATGGAAGATTATTTATATCAGAAGGAACTATTCCTACCATTGGGTGGAATAACAAAGAAGTCGACATCCATGAAGGATGAGGAATGGGAGTTTCTTGATAGAAAGGCACTAGGAATGATACGGCTGAGGCTGGCAGCATCAGTGGCTTTCAATATTTCGAAAAAAAAGACAATGAAGGAGTTGATGGATGCATTGGATAAAATGTATGAAAAAACCTCATCAACCAATAAGGTATTTATAATGAAGAGATTATTTAATATGAAGATGTTAGAAGGTGAGTCAGTTGGAGACATTTAAATGAATTTAATACGGTTACTAATCAACTAAGTTATGTAAAAGTGGACTTTGATGATGAGGTCATGGCTCTTATAATCATGTGCTCATTTCCAAAAAGATGGAATGGATTGTAAGTAACCATGTCTTCGGTTCAAACACTCTAAAATTTGATGATGTTGTTGTTGTTATCCTTAGTGAGGAAATGCGATGGAAAATCACATGTGAGACATCAGGTAATGCATTAAACATGGATAAAAGGAAAGAAAAAAGGATAGAGGAAAGGGCTCAGGGAACCATGGGAATTCTAGGAAGGGAAGATCCAAATCCAAACTTGGAAAGATAGAGTGTTGGAATTTTGGAAAGAAAGGACATCTGAAGAAAGATTATAGAGCTCCAAAGAAACAAAGAGATGGACAACAGGAGAACAACCAGGAAGAAAGTGTAACAGGTGATGTGTTACAAAATGATTTGATTCTTTTTGTAGATAATATTTCTGAGTCCTGGGTAGTAGATTCAGGGGCTTCACTTCATGCCACACCCCATAGGAAACATTTTCTAGATTATGTTCAAGGTGATTTTGGACAGGTTCATTTGGGTGATGATGCACCATGAAAAANTTCGAAGTCAGAAAATCTTAGCTCCTTACGAGCCTAGCACATGTTTCCCAAGCCTTGGTCATATGGAATAATGGACAAGCCTTGAGGCTACATGCTCAATACTTAGCCACAATTGGGTTAAAACCGTGGACATGAGCCCTCGATCACATAGGTGAAGGGTTTGAAGGAGGCACCCTCCTTCCACAGAGTTCAAACTTAGTGACATGCGAAGGGTGAATTAAGAGGTCTATATGATCGAGGTGTTCCAACGAAGTCTTCCTCGTCTCCTATATTATGAAATCATTCCTTGGGAATATTTCCCAAGGGTTTCTCAACAAATACATAAATCGCATATTTGTTCTTAAATTATTTTAAGGACCCATGTCTAATAGTTCTATTGCTTCTAAGCAGAGGTAAAAATGAACCATGTAAATATAGAAGTTTGTAGAAGAATAAAAATCATTTCTAATGATTTATGAAACAATGTAAAATTTAACCATAAACACATGCATTAAAACATCACTTCCATTCCAGTACACAAAGTATGAAAATACTTATCATAAACCAGAATCGTGAAGCAACTGCTGATAGGGGTGCCTATTTCCACCCAACCATAGGCACAACCACTCCTGAATGAATTTATTACTGGCCACCCCCTAGCTATATAAAGATGCTCTAAGAGAGACTCTTTTTTCTTGCTCAGTGACAGTCAAGGACGAAGGTTACTCTCCTCCTCCCACAGGAACTTAGTGCAACTATTTTCTCTCTACCAAGAAAGGGGGTTTGCATTGAGTGCTTCAAAGGTCACTCGTCTTCTCTGCAACCTCGTTTATAAGCTTGGAGTGAAAACGATAACAACAACATCTTGCATCCATAACATATTTTTTTCTCAGTTCTCCTTTGAACCAGAGAGTTTCTAGCACTCTTCTCTCTTTTGGGAGATTGGTCTCTCGACTATTCTCCCTTGCCCATCTGCCTATACCCACACATCCCTTCCTTTATTTCCTTCCTCAACAAGATTGTGTGGGTCTGAATCCCTATCTCGTGGCAGGTCATGAAGCCTTTTCGATGGGTACTCGTCCTATCTCCTCATTAAATCTTGAGGAGGGATTTTCCAACTACCAGCCTGATTGGTAATTCATTTATGGGTTAGAGGAATGTTATGAGTCTGGAAATTAAATCCAGTAAGGTACTGGTTTGGTGGGGGTCATCTCAACCTTTTCTGGTTCCCCTCACCATATCTCTCATAGCATCATGATCTATCTTGGCAAACCCCCTTTTGAACAATTATGAAACACTATCCATTTTTAATTAATAATAGAAATACATACATTACCTTTTATAAAAAAAAGGTTCATCAAATCCAACATTCACACATATTCAATCTACCACAGTATTTTGGAAAGTTATAGTTATATTTACAATCTGGGGGAAACATGGGTGTTACAATCCCCTCCCCCTTAAAGGAACATCGTCCTCGATGTTCTACCTATTGATGTGATCTATATGTACAGAAGTAAACAAAAATGGGTATGCATGTTTCATGGCATCCTCCATTTCCCATGTAGCTTCATCTGGACCAAAGTGTTTCCAATACACCTTGACCTGTGCAATGGTTCTATTCCTGAGTGGTATTTGCTTCCTTTATATTATGCGTAGTGGTTCTGATAGGAATTCTCCCTCTGGTTCCACCTGAATCATAGACCAATCAATTATATGATTAGAATCATGTACATATTTCTTCAGTAATGAAACATGGAAAACATTACGTGCCTTCACTCTGGGAGGAACTTATAGCCTACATGATATAGGTCCCACTCTATCCAAAATTTCAAAGGGTCCACAATACCAAGGTGATTTCTTGGCACAAGATCCCATTCGCAGGGAGCTTTTCCTGGGTCTAACTCAGAGATACACATGATCCCCTGCTTTGAACTCTCTAGGAGTCATTTTTCTGTCTGCACAACTTTTCTGTCTATTTTGAGCTATTATCATATTCTGTTTTATCTGAACTACTTGTTGTTCCATTTATTTTAGCATATCTGGCCCGATTGTAATTCTATCTACTAGGTTATCCCAACTAATTGGAATATTTCATTGTCTACCATAGAGGGCCTCAAAAGGGCTCATTTTCAATGACTCTTTATAGCCATTGTTGTAGGAAAATTCTACCAATGGTAGGTAGTCTTCCCACTTCTTGGGATGATGCATCACATGCATCCATAACATGTCCTCTAGCACTTGGTTTACCCTCTCTGTCTATCAATTAGTATGAGGGTAATAGGTTGTACTAAATATAAATTTAGTTTCAAAACCAACAAATAGAGATTTCCAAAAGTTTGAAGTAAATTTTCTATATGATTTCCTTAGGAATGCCATGTAGTCTAAATATTTATTTCATGAAAATACTCGCAATATATATTTCCTTGCAAGTTGACTTAATGATAATGAAGTGAGCAACCTTGCTCAATTTTTCCACCACTACCATGATGGCTCCATTCTGTTTGGTTGATTTTGGTAACCCTCTGATGAAATCCATGGAGATGGTCTCCCATTTCCATTCTGGGATTGGTAGGGGCTGCAACAACCCTACTGGATGTCGGTGCTATGCCTTAACCTGCTGACATTCTATACATTTGGCTAGGTAATAAGCTACGACATTTTTCATTCTGGGCCAATAAAACAGTTTCCTAGTGGTTGAGATCATATTCTGATAACCAGGATGACCAATATATGGTCTTTTGTGTAGTTCATCCATTATGAACCTCTTCAAGTCATCACAATTTGGAATATATAACCTACCTTTGTAAGTTAGCAGGACATCATTCAACAATTGATAACCCTCATACTTTATCCCTGTGGGCTCTTGCTCTAAGTATGATTTCACAGTCTTGAAAAATGCATCTGTTTCTTGTGCATTTTTTACTCTCTCCTTGAAGTCCATTTCATAGGTTCTTACAACTGCCAAGTGAATCAATTTCATACTTCTTCTAAGGGAATCAACCACCCTATTTTATTTTCCTTTGATATGTTTGATTTTAAAATAAAACTTACTAAGGAGATCCATCCATCTAACTTGTCCAACATTTATTTTTGTTTGATCAAACAAATAGCTCAACCCACTATGATCTCTCATAAGAACAAATCTTCTACCTAGGAGGTAATGCCTCCACATTTTTAGAGCATGTACTATGTCAGTCAATTCTAGATCATGGGTCACATAATTGATTTCATGCTCAATCCATTTTCTGGATTCGTAGCAAATTCCATGTCCTTCTTACATAAGGACTCCTCCGATCCCTTCCCTGCAATAATATGTATGCATAAGGAAGTCCTTGTTTGGGTCTGTAATCTTCAACATAGGTGCATTGGTTAGACATTATTTCAGTTCTTGGAATCTCTCTTCACATTCTGATGTTCAAATGAATTTAACTCCCTTTTTCTGAAGGGAGGTGATTGGGGAACCAATCTTGGAGAATCCCTTTATGAACCTCCTATAGTATTCCACAAGGCCCATAAATGATCTGATATCAGATACATCCTTTGGGTTATGCCAATCCATAATGGATTTGATCTTTTTAGGATCAACTACCATTCCTTCTTCAGAGATAACATGGCCTAAGTAATGGACTTGTTTTTGGAAAAATTCACACTTACTAAACTTAACATAGAGTTGATGTTCTCTTAGCACTTGAAGCACTAGCTTGAGATGTTCTTCATTCTCTTCCCTATTCTTAGAATATATTAGGATATCATCAATGAAAACTAATACAAATCTGTCCAAGAAATTACTGAGTACATTACTCATTAAGCACATAAAAGTGGTTGGTGCATTGGTAAGCCTAAATGGCACCACCACAAATTCATAGTGACCATATATTGTCCTAAAGGATGTTGTGTTGATGTCTTCATCCTTAATTCAAACTTGATGGTATCTAGACCTCTAGTCAATCTTGGAGAAAATTGTAGCACCCATTAATTGGTCAAACAAGTCATCAATTCTTGGCAAGGGATACTTATTATTAATAGTCATCTTATTGATTTGTATATAGTCTATGCACAACCTGAGTGTGCCATCCTTTTTTTCACAAACAAGGCTGATTCTCTCCATAGAGACACACTAGGATAAATGTATCTCCTTAATTCATTCCTGATGGTATCCAGACCTCAATTAAATCTTAGAGAAAATTGTAGTACCCATTAATTGGTCAAACAAGTCATCGATTCTTGGCAAGGGATACTTATTCTTAATGGTCATCTTATTGAGTTGTATATAGTCTTTTCCCAACCTGAGTGTGCCATCCTTTTTTTCATAAACAAGGATGATGCTCCCCATGGAGACACACTAGGCTGAATGTAGCCTTTGTCCATCATTTCCTTTAGCTGTAGTTTGAGCTCAACCAACTCTGGTGTACTCATTCTATAGGGTGTTCTAGACATTGGCACCACTCCTGGTACAAGTTCTATTGAAAAGTCAATATCTCTTATTGGAGGTAGACCTGGTACCTCTTATGGAAACACATCTATATACTCTCTTAATATGGGATGGTCCTCTAGGCTTGGTTTATAGTTCTCAACAGATTCCAACACTTGTATTGCATACAAAGGACATTCTATTAATTGTGGATCCTAGTTATATTATTGATTCAGAGGCCTTTGTTTTCAGTAATGTTTATACCCCATGAAGACTTTACACCCCGAAAGAATGTACACTCCCCCACGTGGGGGAGTGTAGGGGGGGATTTCCTCTTCTGGGGGTCCGAGGGCAAGCGGGCCCTCGAACAAAAAATTTCCTTGTAAATGTATATTGTAATTTCATAGTAAATTTGGACCGTTCATTATAAGGTCGTAGATCTGACGATATAAGTTATGTTAGGGTTTTTCCCCTAGAAGGAAACCCTTTTTTATGAGGGAAATGTATTGTGGCTATGTATCATTGCGAATATTGTATTGCGAGTGAGGAGACTGTGAGAGAAAGAAGAGGAAGTTACAACGGGTGTGCTTTAGTTTGTATCCCTTCATTTTTGGATAATAATAAAGGAAGGAATTGACCATTTCTCTCGTGGTCGTAGCCCACACTAGGTGAAACACGTATATCTGTGTTTGTATTGTATTGTGTATCTTCTGTATTTTATTTCCGCATTTGTTTTATTTTATTTCTCTGCGATCCTGTTTTTCTAACAGCTAGTATCAGAGAAAAAGGTAACTCGCAGGAAAAGAGGGTTCCTAGTTCGAGTGGGAGCAATGGCGAAAGATGGAAAGTTTAGGGTTGAGAAATTTAATGAAAAAAACTACCAGTTATGGAAGATGTAGATGGGAGATTATTTATATCAGAAGGAACTATTCCTACCATTGGGTGGAATAACAAAGAAGATGACATCCATGAAGGATGAGGAATGGGAGGTTCTTGACAGAAAGGCACTAGGAATGATATGGCTGAGGCTAACAACATCAGTGGATTTCAATATTTCGAAAGAAAAGACAATGAAGGAGTTGATGGATGAATTGGATAAAATGTATGAAAAAACCTCGTCCTCCAATAAGGTATTTATAATGAAGAGATTATTTAATATGAAGATGCCAGAAGGTGGGTTAGTTGCAGACATTTAAATGAATTTAATATGGCTACTAATCAACTAAGTTCTGTAAAAGTGGACTTTGATGATGAGGTTATGGCTCTTATAATCATGTGCTCATTTCCAGAAAGATGGAATGGATTGGTCATGGTTGTAAGTAACCATGTCTTTGGTTCAAACACTCTAAAATTTGATGATGTTGTTGTTGTTATCCTTAGTGAGGAAATGCGACGGAAAAGCACATGTGAGACATCAGGTAATGCGTTAAACATGGATAAAAGGGAAGAAAAAAGGATAGAGGAAAGGGCTTAGGGAACCGTGGGAATTCTAAGAAGGGAAGATCCAAATCCAAACTTGGAAAGATAGAGTGTTGGAATTGTGGAAATAAAGGACATATGAAGAAAGACTATAGAGCTCCAAAGAAATGAAGAGATGGACAACAAGAGAACAACCAGGAAGAAAATGTAACAGGTGATGTGTTACAAAATGATTTGATTCTTTTTGTAAATAATATTTCTGAGTCCTGGGTAGTAGATTCAGGGGCTTCATTTCATGCCACACCCCATAGGAATTTTTTTCTAGATTATGTTCAAGGTGATTTTGGACAGGTTCATTTGGGTGATGATGCACCATGAAAAATTGTTGGAATGGGAAAGGTAGAAATAAAGAAAAGGAATGGAAACCAATGGTTGTTGAAAGAGGTAAGACATGTTTCAGATCTAAGGAAAAATATAATTTCAACAGGGTAGTTGGCAAGTGAAGGTTGTATATCCATATTTACAGATAAGGTGTGGAAGGTCAGCAAAGGATCAATGGTGATAGAAAAAGGAGAGAAGGTAGGTACATTGTATTTATGTACTGGTAATATTAACTCTTCTATCTCTTTAGCTTCTACAGGAGTGGATAAGACACTGTGGCATCATAGGATTGGACACATGAGTGAGAAGGAGATGCAAATACTTCACAAAAGAAATTTGTTTCCAGATCTTAAACAAGTTGATTTGGATTTCTATGAGCATTGTGTTTATGGAAAACATAAGAGAGTCATATTTCTCAGAGTTGGAAAAGAAAAAAAGAGTGAAAGGTTAGAGCTTGTGGATACATATGTATGGTGACCAGATCGGGTATCATCTATTGGTGTCTCTCATTATCATGTTACTTTTATTGATTATGCAACTAGAAAAACTTGGGTTTGTTGCATTCGACAAAAATATGATGTTTTTGATACTTTTAAGAAATGGAAATCTTTGGTTGAGAATGAGACAGGAAAAATGTTGAAGTGTCTCAAATCCCAAAATGAAGGTGAATATTGCAGCAAGGATTTTGATGATTATTGTTCATACCACGAGATTCGTAGATAGAAGACAGTTCCAGGAACACCACAAGAAAATGGTGTGTCAGAAAGGATGAACAGGACAATCATGAAGCGTGCAAGGAGTATGAGATCACATGCTAGTTTTCCCTTACATTTCTGGGAAGATGTTGTAGATATTGTTGTTAACATAATAAATAGAGGACCTTCAAGCTCTTTGGATGGTGGAATTATAGAGGAGGCATGGACATGTAAAAAGGTAAAATATTCTTTTTTAAAGACTTTCGGTTGTGAAGAATTTGTCCATATTGATAAAGAAAATAGAACAAATCTTGAGGCAAAATCCAATAAGTGTACCTTTATTGGATATGGTGTTAATGATTTTGGTTATAGTTTATAGGATTATGAAAATCACAAAATCATTAGGAGTAGATATGTCATATTCAATGAGAAGTTCATGTACAAAGATCACTTGCAGGGAAATATACAAGAAAAAGAAAAACCATAATACACAGTGCTTGATGAGATTACTGAAAAAGAAATGCCAAAGGTACCAAAAAATCAAAATGTACAACAATAGGAGCAACACGTACCTCAAACTCCTACAAGTGTTGTTACAAGATCTACCTGGTTAATTATACCCCCTGAACGATACTCTTCTTCATTGTATTATTTATTGTTGACTGATTCTGGTGAACCAGGATGTTATGAAGAGACAATGCAGGTAGACACTAAAAAGAAGTGGGAGCAAGGAATGAAAGAGGAAATGGATTCCCTGGTAAATAACCAGACTTGGGATTTGGTTCAGTTTCCTCCAGGAAAAAGAGCATTACAGAATAAATAGGTTTACAAGTTGAAGGAAGAATATGGAGGCAAAAAGTGGTACAAGGCTAGACTTGTTGTAACGGGGTTTGTTGGACACACTGAACAAACTTAGAGGGGGGATTGAATGAGTGTGGTGCTCTTTTTCAATCTTCCCTTCACAAAACTCCTTAGTTAGAAATAACCATTTACTCATTACTTATTGTTGTTATTTATAACCAGTTAGATGTGAACATACATCAACAACATATACCAACAACATATTTCATCAATAAGTCATCATCACAAGGAACACAAAGAACACAAGATGCATGTACAATTTTCTTTTTATTACAGACTACAATCCTTGGGTTATTAGCAACAACTAAATAGAGTTACAACTCCACAAGAG
>JZKD02S0186157.1:25536-60777 GCA_000966675.3 Picea glauca
TGAGGCCCTCTATGGTAGACAATGAAATATTCCAATCAGTTGGGATAACCTAGTAGACAGAATTACAATCGGGCTAGATATGCTAAAATAAATGGAATAACAAGTAGTTCAGATAAAATAGAATATGAAATTAGCTCATAATAGACAGAAAAGTTGTGCAGATAGAAAAAGGACTCCTAGAGAGTTCAAAGCAGGGGATCATGTGTATCTCTGAGTTAGACCCAGGAAAAGCTCCTTGAGAATGGGATCTTGTGCCAAGAAAGCACCTTGGTATTGTGGACCCTTTGAAATTTTGGATAGAGTGGGACCTATAGCATATAGGCTATAACTTCCTCCCATAGTGAAGGCACATAATGTTTTCCATGTTTCATTACTGAAGAAATATGTACATGATTCTAATCATATAATTGATTGGTCTATGATTCAGGTGGAACCAGAGGGAGAATTCCTATCAGAACCAAAATGCATAATAGAAAGGAAGGAAATACCACTCAAGAATAAAACCATTGCACAGGTCAAGGTGTATTGGAAACACTTTGGTCCAGATGAAGCTACATGGGAAATGGAGGATGCCATGAAACATGCATACCCATTTTTGTTTACTTATGTACATACAGAGCACATCAACAGGTAGAACATCGAGGATGATGTTCCTTTAAGGGGGAGGGGATTATAACACCCATGTTTCCCCCAGATTGTAAATATAACTGTAACTTTCCAAAATACTGTGGTAGATTGAATATGTGTGAATGTTGGATTTGATGAACCTTTTTGTTATAAAAGGTAATGTATGTATTTCTATTATTAATTAAAAATGGATAGTGTTGCATAATTGTTGAAAAGGGGGTTTGGAAAGATAGATCATGATGCTATGAGAGATATGATGAGGGGAACCAGAAAAGGTTGAGATGACCCCCACCAAACCAATACCTTACTGGATTTAATTTCTCAGACTCATAACATTCCTCTAACCCATAAATGAATTACCAATCAGGCTGGTAGTTGGAAAATCCCTCCTCAAGATTTAATGAGGAGATAGGACGAGTACCCATTGAAAAGGCTTCATGACCTGCCATGAGTTGGGGATTCAGACCCATGCAATCTTTTTGAGGAAGGAAATAAAGGAAGGGATGTGTGGGTATAGGCAGATGGGAGAGGGAGAATAGTCGAGAGACCAATCTCCCAAAAGAGAGAAGAGCGCTAGAAACTCTCTGGTTCGAAGGAGAACTGAGAAAAAAATATGTTCTGGATGCAAGATGTTGTTGTTATCGTTTTCACTCCAAGCTTATAAATGAGGTTGCAGAGAAGATGAGTGACTTTTGAAGCACTCATTGCAAACCCCCTTTCTTGGTAGAGAGAAAATAGTTGCACTAAGTTCCTGTGGGAGGAGGAGAGTAACCTTCGTCCCTGACTGTCACTGAGCAAGAAAAAAGAGTCTCTCTTCGAGCATCTTGATATAGCTAGGGGGTGGCCAGTAATAAATTCATTCAGGAGTGGTTGTGCCTATGGTTGGGTGGAAATAGGCACCCCTCTCAGCAGTTGCTTCACGATTCTGGTTTCTGATAAGTATTTTCATACTTTGTGTATGGGAATGGAAGTGATGTTTTAATGCATGTGTTTATGGTTAAATTTTACATTGTTTGATAAATCATTAGAAATGCTTGTTGTTCTTCTGCAAACTTCTATATTTACATGGTTCCTTTTTACCTCTGCTTAGAAGCAGTATTACTATTATACATGGGTCCTTAAAATAATTTAAGAACAAATATGGGATTTATGTATTTGTTGAGAAACCCTTGGGAAATATTCCCAAGGAATGATTTTGTAATATAGGAGTCTGGGAAGACTTCGTTGGAACACCTCAGTCATATAGAACTCTTAATTCACCCTTCACATGTCACTAAGTTTGAACTCTGTGGAAGGAGGGTACCTCCTTCAAACCCTTCACCTGTGTGACCGAGGGCTCATGTCCATGGTTCTAACCCAATTGTGGCTAAGTATTGAGCATGTAGCCTCAAGGCTTGTTCAATATTCCATATGACCAAGGCCTGGGAAACTTGTGCTAGGCTCGTAAGGAGCTAATATTTTCTGACTTCGAAACTCCCGGAGTTCGGAGCTCTGGGACGCTATGACTTTACAACCTCCAAAACCAACCTAAGGAAACATGTTGGTTCAGTTACCAATGAGATTGACTAACATATAGAATTTTCCCTAACCGTGACCAATGGAAGTGCCCCACCATTAAATACTGACCCACTTACTAGTCTTGAAGTCATGCGAGCCATAGATCCGAGGATTCTCGGGATCTTCTCTGACCGTTGGATCTATGTTGTGGTCAGTCTGGCATTGACCACTTTGGGAGAACAGTGATGTCATGACACCAAATTCCCCAAATTTCAGAGATATGAATTAATGTGTGCCATGGATTTAGGGATTCCAATGAGAACCCCTCTTAATCGTCTGATCAACCAATGGAGGGAATCACATAGGGAACTTCAGCGAAGTCCTACTCCGAGAGAAAAGGAGTGTGGAGAAGGTAGAACCCCTGAACTTCGAATCTGTGAAGTGATAAGAGTCGTATAACTGAGGACGTTGCGGGGCCATTCCTAACCGTCGAATCTAGACTGTGGTCATCCCGACACTAACCACTATGGCAGCAAAGAGGAAGTTACATGGTGGATCCCCCGAACATTGAAGATACGAAGTAATGAAGTCCATAGATAAATGGATCTATGTGGATGCATCTCAACCATAAGATCTAAGGGCATTGGAAGGCTATCAATCGGGAGTGATGTGGCATGCTGATATCACCCAGGGTGATGTGGACCCACATTTGACATGCCACGTGTCACCTTGATTCATACTTTTTGCAGACCCTATGTGCCCATTAGAATGTGACACATGTCACCCATTGAAGGGGCCATGTGTCATAATTTCCTTTTCATGTGTCACCCCCTGGCACATATTCGCTTGGCCTATTTACGGGTGGAGTACTCGGGACCTACTTATCCTTGCCTCTGTGTTTAATATGCCACCACGTGCAAGGGTGGACCCTTTGGGAGTCCGGGACTTCGAAACTCCAGAGGTTTTGGATGTAGTGTCATAGATAAGCCTAAGGGACTGAAGGTCAGAGCCACATGGTGAGATTTTGGGTCCTTCGGGAATTCGGGAGTTAGGGACTCTAGAGGATATACGTGTAGAAAGAAAAGGGGTGTTCAACATCAAAGTGTCAAACATCAAATTTCCCTTAAGCTTATGTGTTAAATGAGGATGAAGCTTCTGCATTGGATTAGATGGTGGATGAACTTCCACCGTGGATGTAGGAACATTGGGGAATCATCGAAACTTCGGGGAACTTGGGATGGTACGAATGAGATGGACCCACCTGGGCACCATGTGGCCCTTGACTAATAATGCCCGAAGAGCTTCAGAAGGACATAACTTGCAATCCAGAGCTCGGATTTGAGCCTGGTAGAAGTCATTAGAAATTTTCAGTCAAGTAGAAGAGGATGGAGACCTCGAAAAGAGGATTCAATAATATTAAAGAATGGAAAATTTTGATGCCCCATCCTTAAAAAGGGTACTTAAGGGTCGGGTGTGTTACACATGTATATGTCTATGTTTGTATTATGCTCTTCTGTGTTTTATTTATGCATTATTGTATTTCTCTGTGATCTAATTCCTAACAACTGGTATCATATCCAAAGGTTTATTTGGCTGGTAAAACTTGCAGGATGGAGGGTTCCCAGTTCGAGTGGGAGCAATGACGGAAGAAGGAAAGTTTAGGGTCAAGAAATTTAACAACCAAAAATACCATCTATGGAAGATTTAAATCGAGGACTATCTATATCAAAAGGATCTATTCCTACCATTATTTGGAATAAATAATAAGCGATTAACCATGAAAGACGAAGAGTGGGAGGTTCTTCATAGAAAATCATTGGGAACAATATGGTTGTGCCTAGCAGCATTGGCGGCTTTCAACATTTCGAAATAAACAACAATTGAGGGATTGATGAAGAAATTGGCCAAAATGTATGAAAAACCCTTGGCCTCAACAAGGTATTTCTTATGAAGCATTTATTTAATATGAATATGTCAGAAGGTGGATTTGTTGTTGATCATTTAAATGAGTTTAACATGATTACCAGTCAGTTAAGTTCTCTAATAGTAAAATTTGATGATGAGGTTAGGGCTCTTTTGATTTTGTGTTCATTGCAAGAAAGATAGAATAACTTGGTCAAGGTTGTAAGTAACTTTGTCTCTACTTGAAATACTTTAAAGTTTGATTATGTTGTTGGTGTTATCCTGAGTGAGGAAATGCGACGGAAAAGCACGGGTGAGACATCAAGAAATTCTTTGACTATGGAGAACAGGGGAAGACCAAGGGACATAGGAAATATTCCAAGGAATCGTGGGAATTCGAGGAAGGGAAGATACAAATCCATAGAAAAGGTGGGGTACTGGAATTGTGGGAAGAAATGACACCTCAAGAAATATTATTTTTCTTGAAAAGGAAATCAAGCAGATGGACAACAAGAGAATAAACAGGAAGAAAATGTAACATGTGATGTGTTGCAAGATGCATTAATCCTTTCATTAGATAATATTACCAATGCTTGGGCGATAGAATCATGGGATTTTTCCATGCCACACCCCATAGGAAATATTTTCAAGACTATGTTCAAGGTGATTTTGGATAGGTTCATTTGGGTGATGATAAACCATGCAAAATTGTTGCAAAGGGTAGGGTACAGGTAAAATTACAAAATGGAAATCAATGGTTGTTGAAAGAGGTAAATCATGTTCTAGATATGAGAAAAAATATGATCTCAATAGGGCATATGGGAAGTGAAGGGTTCATAAATACATTTACAGAAAAAACATGGAAGTTCACTAAAGGATAACTAGTAATAGCGAGAGGAGAGAAGGTAGGTACATTGTATTTATGTAATGGTAATGTTGATTGTTCTATTGCTTTAGATTCTAAAGGAGTGGATACATCATTGTGGCATCATAGAATTGAGCACATGAGTGAGAAGAGGATGTATATTCTCTAGTCAATCAATTTATTTTCATCTTTGAAGCAGGTTTATTTGGATTTTTGTGAGCAATGTGTTTATGGAAAACATAAGAGAGTCACATTTCTCAGAGTTGGGAAAGAAAGAAGGAGTAAAAAAAATAGATCTTGTGCATACAAATGTATGGGGATTGGTACATGTATCATCTCTTGGTGGATCTTGTTATTATGTTACTTTTATTGAGGATGCAACTAGAAAAACTTGGGTTTATTACATTCGAAACAAATATTATGTCTTTGATACTTTCAAGAAATGGAAATATTTGGTTGAGAATGAGATAGGAAATAAGTTGAAGTGTCTTAGATATGATATGGAGGTGAATACTGAAGCAAGGAGTTTGATATTTATTGTTCATACCATGGGATTCGTAGAGAGAAAATAGTTCCAAGAACTCCACAAGAAAATAGTTTGTCAGAGAGGATGAACAAGACAATAATGGAGTGTTCAAGGTGTATGAGATTGCATGTAGGATTTCCCTTACAATTTTGGGTAGATGTTGTGAATATTGTTGTTTACTTAATAAACAGATGGCCTTCAAGTTCCTTGGATGTTGGAATTCTAGAGGATGCATGGACAAGTAATAAGGTAAGCTACTCATTTCTAAAGACTTTCGGTTGTGAAGCATTTGTCCACATTGATAAAGAAAATATAACAAAGCTTGAGGAAAAATTCAAGAAGTGTAATTTTATTGGATATGGAGTTAATGATTGTGGTTATCTCTTATATGATATGAAAACCGTAAAATAATTAGGAGTAGAGATGTGATATTCAATGAGAAGGTCATGTATAAGGATCAGTTTCAGGGAAAGAAATAGGAAAAAGAAACATATAATACATCGTTTTTTATGAGATAACTAAAAAATAATTTCCAAAGGTATCACCAAATCAAAATGATAAACAATAGCAATATCAATTACCTCAAATACCTACAAGTATCAGAATATCTACCAGGTTAAGTAAACCCCCTAATCGATACTCTCCTTCATTGAATTATGCATTGTTGATTGTTTCTAGTGAAGAAAAAGGATATGAAGAAGAAATGCATGTAGAAACCAGAAAGAAGATGGAGCAAGGCATGAAAGAGGATATGGATTCTTTGGTACATAACCAAACTTGGGATTTGGTTCAATTAACTGTTGGAAAAAGAACATTGTAGGATAAATGTGTTTACAAGTTGAAGGAAGAAGATGAAGGGAAAAAGAGGTACAATGATAGACTTGTTGTAAAGGGATTTGCATAGAAAAAAGGTATAGATTTTGATGAAATATTTTCTCCTGTTGTTAAAATGACTCAAATTAGAACTATTTTAAATCTAGTGGTAGCATAATATTTTCATCTTGAACAGCTAGATGTAAGGACATATTTTTTCCATGGGGATTTGGAGGAAGATATTTATATGTATCATCCATAGGGGTATGAGGTCAAAGGGTAGGGGAAATTAGTATTGATGTTGAAGAAGAGTTTGTATGGCCTAAAGCAAGCTCCAAGGAAATGGTATTCGAAATTTGACATGTTTATGACAAAACAAGGTTATGTTATGTGTCATTCTGACCACTATGTTTATTTTGAGAGAAAATATGATGGAAGCTATATTATCTTGTTATTGTATGTAGATGACATGCTTGTTGTAGGGCCTAACATGCAAGAAATAAATTTACTCAAAAGAAAATTGGCTAATTCATTTGCAATGAAGGATTTGGGTGCTACAAAAAAAATCCTTGGAATGAGAATAACAAAAGACAGGAAAAGTCGCAAATTAACATTTTCTCAATGTGAATACATAGAGAAGGTGTTGGAAATATTTGGAATGCAGGATGCAGAACCAGTTAATACACCTTTGTCCATCCATTTAAAACTAAGGAGGAAATGTGTCCCAAAACATAGGACGAGATAGAATACATGTCCAAGGTTATGTATTCCTCAGCAGTTGGTAGCCTAATGTATGCAATGGTGTACACAAGGACAAATATTGCACATGCAGTGGAAGTTGTGAGTAGGTATATGAACAATCCAAGGAAAGAGAATTAGATGGCAGTAAAGTGGATTCTCAAGTATTTGAGAGGTACTACTACATAGGCATTATGTTTTGGAGGTTCCAACATTGTTCTACAGGGATATGTTGATTCAAATATGGAAGGTGATAAAGATCGCAAGAGGAGCACCATAGGGTATTTTTTCACTGTAGGTGGGACATCATTAAGCTGGGTTTCTAAATTGCAAAAGATTATTTCACTTTCAACAACAAAAGTAGAGTATGTTGTTGCTACAAAGGCTAGTAAATAAATGATTTGGTTACAAATTTTTATGGAGGAATTAGGTAAGAAGTAGGAGAATAGAAGGTAATATAGTGATAGTCAAAGTGTCATTCATCTTGTAAAGAATTCAACTTTCCACTCTAAGACTAAACATATACATCTCAAGTACCATTTCATACGATCAATTTTAGAAGATGGACAGTTGAAGATGGAAAAGATACATTATCCAAAATCCTGCATATATGTTAACAAAGGTGGTAACCAAATAGAAATTGATTTTTTTTCTCAGTTTCAGTTGGCTTTCAAGCATGACAATAAAATATAATATCTTTCCAGGTCCAAAGTTGAAGTATAGTCCAACAGATGCAGTAATGGTGCAATTGTTGTAATCAATATTCAAGTGGGAAATTGTTGGTTGTTGACGCAGGCGCACCCGCTAAGGCACGTCCGCTCACAGGATCTTTCCTCCTTCCTCGGCCCGAAGAACTGAAAGGTTCTTCTATTTCCCTATCGGGAAATTTTCACCCACAGCAACTCTCTCACAAGATCTCCCTTTCTTCTAAATCAATGTTGGCCTTTTACTTTGTTATCGGGGTTCCTCCTATCGAGATTTCGGCACTTGCGAAGTCCAAACAACTTGTTTTACCGATCCCCAATCCCCGATACGCTCCCATGCTGTCGTAGCCTCCCGGGATAAACCTTTAGTCCACGTGACCTTCCTTTATATGACCGCAATCATATACCTTATCAGGATTTCAGACTTTCCAATGTCAAAACACATAAGTCCTCAGGATTCACGATTCCTCAAATCCCGACGTGCTCTTTACGCACTAGCTCTCCTGGCTAGGCTCCTGGTCAATATGACTGTTATCCCTGTGACCGCAATCTTACCTCTTCATCGGGTTTTCGAGCCTTTCAATGCCGCAATGCATTGGCTCACGGGATTCCCGATCCTTCGAACCCTGATTCTCCGCTATGCTGACAGCTGGCCCCCACAATGGCACCTTCCTCCTTATTAGGGTTTCGAGCTTCGCAATTCCGAATTGCATAAACACCTTGTCACCGGGATTCCTGATATCTCGATGACCCAAATGCCGATAGAAGACTTCATGTCGGGACTTTCCCTGATGGCTCCAATTTCTACCGCGCGTCCTCCTCTGGTGGACGGTCCTGATCACCCTTCATGTTTTCGAGACTTCTGATGTCCCGATTTTCATGACCTCAGGAACTCCGATTTTTCGAGCGTTGATATCCCGATGTCTAGTGCCCGGATATCCGGAATAGACGATCGCGTGACACACGTCCTCTCTCAGATGGACGGCTCATATTTTTGTCGGGGTTTTCAAGGTGGACTTACCTGATCTCCTGTCCACAGGAATGTCGATATTCCGACTCCCGACGCCTCAATGTCTGCCACGCGTCTCCACAAATGGACGGCTCTGATCTCGTCGGGATTTTCACGATGGATTTCCCCAGCTTCTAGTCCACGTGACTCCTGATTTTCCGAACCCCGACGCCTCAATATCACGACGCCTCTTGGGTTTCTTACTCTTCTCATGAGGGTTAAACCCTGTACAACTCCTGTCAGATCGTATGGATGACGGGTAACTGATCAACGATCCAACGGCTCACGACCCCTAGATCTTGAACTTCGAATGCGGCCGCAACCTCCTCGCTTCTTTGGCAGATCCAACGGCTGACAGGATTTTGCAAATCTTCTCCACAAGATCCTAACCGTCTATCTTCTCCTCCTTGATGTCTTCAACGAGATGAACCCAGTATTCCTCTGTGAAAACTAGTCCTCCTGCGCGTAACTTTGCAGCCCCTGTTCAAACACTCCCATGACACAGACTCTCTGTACTTCTCTTCGACGAGCTTGGAAGCCTTGTCCTTCCTAAGCTTCACACAATTCCGAGTCTCCACGAAGACTCTTGCGCGCACCCCTTGCGGCAATCCTCAAACACTTCCAAGTGTTGAGTTCCTTCGACTCTGTGCACTCCTGCAGCAGCAGTCCTTCAATGCCTCGCTCAGATTTACAACTGAGACTTTCCTTAGCCTGCGCACTCCTTGCATGGCTCCTATAACCCAATTTCACTTCTGGGTGAATGAGAACAAGAGTTAAACTATCTGAGCCTTCTGTCAACGCACTCCTTGCGGACGAATTCAACTGCACTCCTTGCATGAATCCTTTCTCAAATAGAGAAACAATTGAAACTCATTTCTTCTACTTCCTTTCTCAGATTTCAAACACTCAGCAAGAAATCATTCATACATAGCATGTAAAGCAAATGCATAACAGGAAGTAAATATTCATGAGCATAGTATTCAGCATACATACACAGAGAACAAACACACAAACATGGATTTGAATTAAACTCTTCTATTAATTCAAGCTCTATACATGGGTGTTCTTCCACAGCACTCTGCTCCTCTTCTCAATGCTCTGGATTATGTTATAATGCACAATGAGGGTGTCTATATCCCGTTTCCCTCTTTCTTTCTAAAACTGTCTAATCTAATATTAAATTCTATCTACCTATTTCATCTCAACATAAATGCCTCTATCTACTTCAGACGAGAGCGGGGCGCTCAAGGTTTGACTACATTATACCAAGGCGCCTTCATTAAATGATCTCATTTATATTTGGTGCATCAACTTCAAGGGAAAATTCAAAAATCGGGCTGGGTTTGTCCAGCTGTCCTTTGTTTTCCGCATTGGCTTGCTTGCTATGAGATATCCTCCTTCATCAATTGTGGAGCCTAGTTATCTTTTTGATTCATATGCAGGTAAGCCTACCCACCTTCACAGTCAATCTGGACCATTAATTATAAGTTCGCATATCTGACGGTAGAAGTTATGTTAGGGTTTTCAC
Source organism: Picea glauca (assembly GCA_000966675.3). Lineage (NCBI taxonomy): Eukaryota > Viridiplantae > Streptophyta > Pinopsida > Pinales > Pinaceae > Picea > Picea glauca. Next base: position 35,746 of record JZKD02S0186157.1, read on the forward strand.
CCAAAAATGAAACCCTTTTTTTGTATGAGGGCATTGTATTGCAGTTGTGAGTATGAGAGTAAATATTGTATTCTGAGAGAGGATATTGTGAGAGAAAGAAGAGGAAGTTACAGCAAGTGTTTTGTAAGTTGTATCCCTTCAATTTTTGGTTAATAATAAAGGAAGGACTAGCAATTTCTTCGTGGGCGTAGCCCATATTGGGTGAGCCACATATATCTATGTCTTTGTTTGTATTATGCTCTTCTCTATATTAAGTCTACATTATTTTATTGCTATGTGATCTAATTCCTAACAAGTGCTATATTTTAACTCTTTCTTACCATCCTTCACTCATGCCAAGAGAGAAAAATTAGAATTGGGAAAGAGGAGGTTATTTTTGGAAGCATTGGGAAAAGAAAAGAAGTTTCCATACTTTGGGATTGAATATCCCATTAAATAAATCCATTAGGACCTTGGGAAGAATAGGATAAGGAGAGGACACCATAGAGAATATCAAGAAAGGAGTGAAGTGCAACAATACATGCCAAGTTGATTAGAGAGACATCCTTACAATCTTGGGAGAAAGTTGATCTTAAAATTATCCAAGAACCAAGAGAAATGTTGTTGGAGTTAAATATAATAGTGGACAATAATTTATAATCTCTATACACATGTTGAAGAGCACTAGAGGGAAGAGAACTTGTGAGGGACTGTTGAGCAAAGAAGGGATTTTCTTCCTTGTGTTGTGTGGGGAAGGTCTTGTGAATGCCAAAGTGGTATGACTAAAATATTGATAAAAATACTCAGTAGTGGGTTGCTTGGTTAATATTTTATTATTTTGTGATGGAAAGAGTGACTTGAGAGAGATTTTCTTTTTTTCTTTTTCACGCTAGTTGTCTCGTGTCCTGGATAGGGAGTGGTATCCACAAAGGACTACCTATGGTTAGGTGGAAAATTGCTCACACTCGGTCAGTGGCTTGGAATCCAACTCTTAGAAAAGATAAGTACATATTATTTACTCTAAAATGTATTATTATGTGATGTTTGTAATTCTAAGATGTAAATGGATAAATGTATTGGAATTTATTGTAAGTTTGATGAGCAAATTAATCTGAATTTATATTGTATGCACACTATTTGCATTGTGCATACAAGTCTAAAAATCGGTTTCATATGTTTAGTGCAACAGTGGCATATGAATTTGATGAAGAAAAATGTCAAAGTGTGTACTGGGTTATCTAGAACATATCCATGTGTGTCCACCAAACATTAGCCTTAGATTTACCTGTATGACCCTTAAAAATGTGAAATGGATGTAGATGAAATTTTGTTCAAAATTGTCCATACGATATTCGTTGGAATTCAAATTTTAATATTAGGTATATGACATCAATATACATGTGCTCAAAAAATTTCAATGTTGTATTATTCTATTTTTTTTCCTAGAAAGTGAAAAAATAGTCAGGCCTTATAGTTATTGTTGTGAATTTGGTTGCTAGAAGCCATTTTCTAAGATAAGCCAATGTGAGAAGGTCATTAAGCTAAGTGTTCAATATTCCTTGATGGTTTCATAGTATGTCTATAATTCTCAATGATTGAATTTGAGTTAGTTCACACTTCCCTTCTTTATACCCATCTCCTTGAAACGAATACTAGTTAATTATCTCCCATAACCTTGTCAAATGATTTTTGTTGTGCGTGAAAGGTTTTGGAATCCATTATGAATGTTATTAAGGTGTCAAATGAGTCAATTACTTCTATTATGAGTTGGTTTGTTCTATGATTTAGTCCTTCAATGACCTCTTTGAAGGGAAGAAACCCTCATTTCCCCTCAACCCTTGAAGATATGTGAATGTTATGCATAGTTTTTTAAGACACCTTTATGAGTGACCTTAATGGTTGTTGTAAGGTTTTTACCTTTATTATGGAATGGATTTTATAATTCTTTGGCCTCGAGGTTAGTGGTACTTATGTGACAAGGGCTTGAGACATTTTTCGTAACCATACATGTGTCTATGATGAGGCAAGGATCCTGTAGATTAAATATTCTTTCCCCTACATTTATAATGACTTTTAGGATTGTTGGATGTATGGGATGACCCGGTTTCTACCTTAGTTCTCCAACAAAAACCTTTTAATCATTGGCCCTTCTAGTAGACCAAAAGGCTACACCACGCACAGAGTGCACAGTGCAGTCTCACCCGAGATGGTTTATGGGTGACTACAGGACACAAGTGTATGCAGTCATGGAAGGGATTGGGGTTGTTCTTATCACTTTTATTTATACTTAACCATGCATTATATTACAATATTCATCAAATCCATTCATTCATTCACTCATAACATTCATTCTGCATATCTATATTCTAGTGTGTGTTGTAAGTAAAACCATTCATTCATCTATCTAATCATTCAACCATAATTGAAAAAAGAGTAAAATACATTCAGACGCATTGCACATAGAGTTTTATCGTGGTTCACCCCCTTGGGGATACGTTGACAAAGATCTTTTGCTTATTTCGTATTCATCAAAATGCATTGTGCGCATTACATCATAAGATAATAGAGAGTAGTGAGGTGGACCATTATCGCACCAAGATCCACATATTGTGACTTGACCCTGAGCTACATCTCCATATTGACTCCATCTGAGCTCCACAGCTCTCAAAATAGACTCCAACTCAAAAAGGACTCCAAAATAGGTTCTTCAAAATATTTCTCTCCAAAAGATATGAAAAGATTAGATGCCTCAGTCTACCTTAGACCTCTTCTATTTATACTACAAAAATTGGGTTAAAAACCTTATAATAAATCAAAAACACTAACCCCAACATGGTTAGGTTTGTCCACATCTGCATTGGATTCCTGCAAATCCTATCGCGCATGCATCTTTTCCTCAAAATATGGTGCGCTCTCCTTATTGGTTCAATCTGCCTCAATTGTTGTGTTGTTCTCGACCTTTGCTCCAAAATTGAATATTCTCTCAACATAAGCTTGTAACGTCCCCTAGCCTCCCTGGCTGGGGACACGCCACTACTTCAAAACCAAACTACTCTGAAACTAATTGTAACACACCCCAGTCTCAAGCCACTGGGTTATGCATGCTATGTTATACATACATACATACATACATACATACATACATACATACATATACATATACATATACATATATAATGCAATTTAAACAAATATAGAATTTTTTTCATACACATATTCATGCAGAAGTGACAATAAACACATACATGCAATATATACAGTAAATTCTGATAAACTTCAGACATATACCTAAACACAACATTTAAACATAACATGTAAAATTAACATAGATTTGGTACTTATATTTTTATGAGAAGACCACCAACTGCGTACAGACCTTCCATGAACCTCCCATCCTTATACCATGTTGATCCAAGCTATCAGCAGTGGGTCACCCCCAAGTTGGGACTAAACTCCACCCAGGGTAAAGAAATCATGGGCTAGGATGAGACTATGGAAAACTGCATAATGCAACAGGAAGGATTCCCTCTAAGGAGCCTACTTACGTCCACCGCTCACAAACTCCCATTCCCCACATGCATGTCCCACCTCAGGAATATACACCTTCACTATTCCATAGTCCATCGGTTGCTTCACTTCCCTTCCAAGGCTTCAGCAACAGTACGGATCAGGAATTCATAGATCTCTGTAGCTGTTTTTGGACCCCCTCCAGGAGAAATCACTTCCCCAACAATATCTCTCACCTGGAGAGAGTTGCTCACATGCATGACAACTTGCTTCTTCAACTCATGGGCCTAACAACCTGCCTCTTCAAACCACATTCCTAACAACCTGCTTCATTTTTCCATCTCTTTAGTCAACCAGGTAATCACAGTAGTAAAATCAAGTAAGACAAGGGATGGCTCAACAATTATAGAGGTTCACGATGGCAGAGGGTTCAACAATGGTGGAATCATTTGATGGCGTGCCTACTTAGTGTGTGAGTGCATGCGTGCAGGCATGGGAAGGATGGAAAAAATGGTCAGAATGGTCCGAATGGTGAAAGCGAATCGTGAGGAAAGATGGAAAGACTGGCTAGCGAACCTCCACAACGATGGTATTTCCCACATAAATTTGCATGTTTTTTGGATGACACTTGGCTCTCCAGGAGCTCGTTCCTCTCCACTTGGATTTCATTCCTCTCCCCCAAAGGAACTTAGGATAACAGTTTATGTCCAACCTTAATATTTTAGGAATATATTATAATATTCCCTTCGATTAAGCCCTCAAGATTATCCCCTTTTTATTAGCCTCTCATCCCCCTTCCCTTTCCCTTCCTAGTGGAGATTAGTCCCCCATAACTCTTTCTTCATTTTTGGTCTACATGCAACGATGTATTTTATTAATAATCATCATAATTTCATATACAAAAGTAGGCTCTCTGGCCTTAGCATCTAGGCTCTCTGGCCTAATAAACATATAAGCCTCCAAACTTATAAATACTTTTCCCATCCAGCCTATGAACTTCATTAAACATCATTACAATTCATCAGGGGCTCAGCCTTGGAGTATTACAATCCTTTCCCCTTATTTTTTCACTTTCCTTAGTGCAACTCATTTACATAACATTGCAAGATTTTAAAAATCTTCAAAAAGATGTGGGTATTCCGCTCGCATAGCATCTTCATTCTCCCAAGTTCCGTCCTCAAAACCGTGCTAGGTCCATTGGACCTTTATAATCCCTATAGCTTGATTCCAAAGTTGTTTGATTTTCTAGTCCAGAATGCCTACCGGATGCACTTGAAAAGCACTTTCTTGCTCCACCTGAATCACATTCCAATCAATAACATTATTAGCATCAAGTATATATTTCTTATGTAATGATACATGGAATACATTATGTATAGACATAGATGCAGGTAATGCAAGCATGTAAGCTACTGGTCCAATCCTCTCTAGGATTTCAAACGGTCCACAATATATGGCTGTCAACTTGGAACAGTTTCCCAACTTCATGGAACTTTTGTTGGCCTTCACCTTCAAGAAAACATGATCACCCACTTTAAATACCCTGTGAGTTCTTCCCTTGTCAGCATAGATTTTCTGCCTATCCTGGGAAACCTTTAAATTATGTTTAATCTTCAGCATTTGTTCTTCCATTTATCTGAGCAACTGTCCCAATCACTACTCTATTAGTTGGGTTGAACCAGCGTACTGGGGTGTTTCACTTTCTTCCATAAAGTGCCTCAAATGGGCTCATCTTCATTGATGTTTGGTACTCATTGATGTAGGAAAATTCTACCAAGTGTAGATAATTTTCCCATTTAGATGGTTTGTCCATCACATACATCCTTAGAATATCCTTTATCACTTGGTTCACCCTTTTTTTTTGTCCATTAGTCTCTGGGTGATAAGTTTTGTTGAAGTTCAGATTTGTTCCAAACCCTTAGAGAAATCCCTTCCAGAACTTTGATGTTAACTTTGGATCCCTATCAAACACAATTGTCTTGCGTATGCCATGCAATCACGCTACTTCCCTCATATATATATCAGCAACATTGGTTTCCTTGTGAGTAACCTTCATAGGAATGAAATGGGCAACTTTAGTAAGCTTGTCCACCACCACCATGATATCTTCATGATGCTTGCTTGTTCTAGGTAATTTGGTGATGAAATACATTGTCACCACTTCCCACTTCCACTCAGGAATGGGTAATGGATGCAACAACCCAATTGGGTGTATATGATCAACCTTGACCCTTTGACACTCCAAGCATTTAGCTATGTATTCAGCAATCTCCCTTTTCATGCATGGCCAATAATATTGGCTCTTGACTGTTGAAATTGTTTTATAATATCATGGGTGTCCAGCATAAGGTACATTATGCATTTATTTTAAAATCGTACTCCTCAATTCAGAAGAATTGGGTACATAAGCTATGTTCCTATAAAAGAGAATTCCATCAATTCATAATTCATAATCTTCAACTTTCAGCTTCATTCTACCTTGCTGCAATTTTGTTACCAATTCCTTGTACTGCAAATATGCTTTTGTAGCCTCAAAAATTATGCATTTAAGATCAGTTTGATACATGATAATGTTTGTAGCATGCAGTTCATGCACACTCCTATTGAGTGCATCATCCACTTTGTTCTATTTTCATTTGATGTGCTTAATATCAAATTCATACTTACAGAGGAATTCCAACCATCTGCTATGTCTAGCATTCAAAGTTGGTTGATCAAACAAATATTTTAAACCATTGTGGTCTATCCTCAGCTCAAACCTCTTTCCCATGAGGTAGTGCCTCCACTTCTTCAAGGCATGCACTATGGCAGCCAACTCCAAATCATGAGTGGCATAGAGCCTTTCATGCTCTTTCAGTTTTCTAGATTCAAAACATATCACAAATCAGTTATGACTTAGGACTCCGCCAAGACATTCTTTGCATGCATCAGTGAAAACCGCAAAATATTCATTTGGATAAACAATCCTCATAATTGGAGCACTAGTTAACAACTGCTTCAATTGTTGGAAGCTCTTTTCACATTTCATTTTCCATTGAAACTTCACCCCCTTCCTTTGCAAGGAAGTGATTGGGTGAGCAATTCTTGAAAACCCTGTAATGAACCTTTTGTAGTAGCCAGCTAGACCCATGAAGGACCTAGATTCTGTCACATTCTTAGGTTTTTTCCACCCTTTAATGGCCTCAATATTTTCAGAGTCCACTGTTATCCCTTCTTTGGATATGATATGCCCTAAATAGTGAATTCGGTTTTGATAAAATGAGCACTTTCTCAATTTGGCATACAATTGGTGTTCTCTTAACACTTGTAACACCATCCTCAAAAAATGATGCTCATTTTCTTATTCTAACTTGGAATATACAAGTATGTCATCCAAAAAGACAATGGAAAACTTGTCTAAATATTCTTGGAAAACACCATTCATCAAGAAGATAAAAACAGTCGGTGCATTTGATAACCCAAATGGCAACACTATGAACTCATAATTACCATACCTTGTCCTAAAGGAGGTCTTGATGATGTATTCATCTCCGATCCTTACTTGGTGATATCCTGACTTGAGATCAATCTTTGAGAATATCCTTACATGTTTTAGTTGATCAAATAGATCATCAATCCTTGGCAAAGGATAATTGTTCTTTATAGTCACTTTGTTCAATTGTATGAAGTCGATGCATAATCTCAATGTCCCATCTTTCTTCTTCACAAACAAGATTGGGTCACCCCAAGGTGACACACTTGGGCATATATACCCCTTTTTTAGAAGCTCTTCAATATGCATTTGCAACTCCTTTAGCTCTAATGTACTCATTATGTAGGGAGTCTTTGATACTAGAGCTGCTCCATGCATCAAATTTATAAAGAAATCAATATATGTCTTTGGGGGTAGTCCCGGTATCTTCTTAAACACATCCTCAAAATATTTCAGGACTGCATGATCCTCTAGATTTGGCACCTTATCCTTTGATGTTTTTTCCATATGAGTTGCAAATATTTGTCAGCCCTTCCTATAACACTTCTTCAACTGCATTGTTGAGATCTCTCAGAAAGTAACTTCCCTAATAATTCCTTGGATTGTTCTTGGGTTCCCTTCCTCATACAGGCAAGTAAATGCCTTGTTATGATAGTCTACGACAACATGGTGTTGGTCCAACCAATCCATACCAATTAGACGGTCATATGAACCCAATGGAAAAATGTTCATATCTTCCTTGGTACTTAGCCCATTCATGTACATTGGACATGATTTAACTAGCTCAAAAAATTTCCTCTTGACTCTTGTAGCCAGCTTTACTAGCCAATATTTCTCATGCTTTCTTCTTGGAAAAAGAAATCTTTCCACAACTTTATAATCTATGTAAATATGACTAGCTCCTAAATCTATCAAAATAGTAAAGGCATGGTTAATGATCATACCTTCTACTTCAATCATGTGTGAATGAAACTTTAATTGCTTGTTGTCCAAATCTTCATAGATCCTTGGTACACTTCTTCCCATGTCCTCCACTATTTTTTCTTGTTGTACATTGTGGAAAACTCTCACTTTGTCACCTTTGTGAGGAAAATCTCTATACTTCTTGTCTACTTTACAGCCCCAACATTGAATGTGTCTCTTCCTTGGCATTTTCCTACCTACCTCATTCATTCTATGCTCTCTAAAAGATGGCTTTCCTTGAGGATTGTTTCTAAAAAAGGATGGCCTATTCCCCTTCTGCCTCTATTCCTTCTTAAACTTGTTCTTGTCCTCCCAATCCTTCTAGAAAGTAGGATTTCCATTTTACTGATCATATAATCATTTTTCTCTCCTTATAGTTTCCTCCAAAGTCTTGGGATCATAATATTGGATTTTATCACTAATGAAAGATGGTATCCCACTCAGGTACCTTTGAGTCTTCACTGTCTCATCCTTGATGAAGGAGACATACTTCAATAGATCTAAAAATCTCCTTTCATATTCATCAATAGTCATGCTGCCCAATTTGAGTTCAAATAAATCTTTCATCTTTTTGTCATAATACCTCTTGGTCAGGTATTGCTTCTCAAAATTCGTCTTGAATTCCTTCAGAGTCACATTTTTCTCCCTAATGTGTTTCACTTGCACAAGATGATCTCACCACATGGATGCCTCTCCTTTCAGCTGATATATAGAAATTCTTCTTTGTACATGGGAAGAATAGTTATGCAGTTGGAAATACTTCCTCATGCCTAGCAGCCATGTCTTGGCATCTTCATCCTTCTTGTGCTCTCCATCAAAAGTAGGAGGTTTGATCTTATTCATTTATCCTTTTAACTCATCCACCCCATACCTCCTATGCTTCTTGACATGGGATGGACTTGAGATATTGTGTGATTGCCTATGGGAATTCTTTTAGAAGTGATGGCGATGTCTTCTACCACTCCTTGATCTTACTTTCTTCTCAGGGGTCTCATGGCTTAATGATTTGCTAGAGCCACTCTCCTTATCCAACTTATTTTCATTTCTTTCCAGGCTCTGAATTAACTTCATGTTAAAGTATTCATGCTACTCTTTGGCTTTCATAAGCCTCTCATTATCATCCCTCTGGCTCTGGACATCTGTCTACAATTTTCTGATGGTCTCAGCCATATTTATGTCTTCCTCATTTCCTCCTCCATGTCCATTGGAGTTGGTTCCTTCCATACCCAATTGGAGATTAAACCCTATGATTTCATCCTCTTGGTTGTATACTACCTTTGTATTCTCCATCACTCTGCACTCTATGTTGACTCTGATCAGACAACTATGGATTCTGCAAAAAAGTGCAGCCAACAGAAATTTGTCACGCTGATTGTTCTTAAAAATTTCATGAAAAAATGAACCATTATATATCAGAATTATTTTCTGCTGATTTCCTAAGAAATTGATGGTTCAAATCCAATTTATGGGTGAACAGTTATCTTCTACTGTTCAAGACCTTTCCAATGTTTGTTTCCATGCTCAATTATGAATTTTGAGCAGGAAGTTATGGATACTTGAACAATTGCCTTTTTAGTGATGCAATCATGTACATGGATTCTTCCAATTTAGAGTCAATATGGCTCTTGGATCCCTCCTTCAGGTTTACAAGACTTCCTTTCTTCTTTAGGTGTAGGTCCTTACAATTAAACATCCCATGGGCTCCTTCTCTAAGCCTTTTTCTTCTCTTAAAACAAAATTTTGGGCACCAGCCCCTTCCTCTTTAGCCCCCAAATTCATGTGACCAAGGGTTGTGACCCAGCGCTAACAAATAAGTGCTTAATCTGTGTTTTGAGCCTTTGAAACTTAGGGATTTCGAAGGATCTGCCTCCACTACAAAAAAAAATCCCCGAATGTCGATTCTTCGAATACTCGGAGGATGTACCAATCAATGGTCCTTATTCCTTATTTAGATATATGGTGGATAGGATCTTCGGGACTCCGGTCTTTGGCGGTTTTTCAAATTCAAACTTTTAAATCCCCCAAAGCACCAAATTGGCCAACTCATGAAGGACAGTGGATCGACGGTCCACGACTTCCCAGCATCCAATGATTGATATTTACTACAGAACTCTGGGCTTCGGGATTTCCTAAGAATTTATTCACAGATCTCTCGAAGTGTCGAACTACCAGAGACCCTCTTCTTCTTCCACGTGTCATATATCGATCAACGGTTGAGATTAACTACGTCCTTCTTGGAGTTCTCGACTCACAGCAAATTGCAACTCATATCCTCCGATGTACAATTCCTCCATACTACGAAATCTGGTGCCACACGTCCTCTTAGATCAATAGTCATGATTTACTCCACTCTTCGGAGATTCGGAAATCTTCATACTTAACAACTCTTGATCAAGTTCTTCTGGAGTTCTAAGTCTTTGGACTGCAGGATATGGCACCATGTCGAAGAACACTAGAAGCAAACACATGGCCCAATTCTAGGGGTGACACGTGTCAAGCTCTAAATGGAAAATCAGTCATTAAAAAGCACAAAACACACTGACACATGGCATGGATATTGTGTGTCCATGTCACCTCGAGTGAGGTCACCAAGCCATGTCACTTTGGAACTTCAAGACTCCGGGACTTTATAGGTCCAGAAGTTCTTCCAACAATTTTTCCCCAAACGTCGAATTCCCGAACTACTTAACCTCCCAAGGCCCACGAAGTACAGTTGTCACCAATCAAAGTGGTGACACATGGCCCTACTATCGAGTGACATGTTTCAGGTCCCAATCGATACTAAGTCCTATCAAAAGTACAAAAATGAGTGACATGTGGCAGACCTAGGTAGATCCACGTCACCCTAGGTGACATCATCATGTCATGTCATACCCGACACTTCAAGGATTTCCTGTCTTCGGCAAATTCTCAAAACTATCGAACTGTCGAATTGTCAAACTGGTCGACGTCATCCCCGATGATGTCATCATGTCACATCAATTTGAAAACCCAGGACTTCGATGATTCTTTCACATCTACACTTTTCAAAACTGTCGAATTGTCAACTGCTGAACAAGTCAACACCATCCGGTGACATCATCATGTCACATCACTTCGGCAACCCAGGACTTCAGTGATTCTTTCACATCTACACTTACAAAACTCTTGAATTGTCTACTATCGACGACTACTTCCCGTAGCTTCAGAACTTTGGAATTTTCTTTGTTGAACACTCCACAACCCCCAAACTGTCGAACTGTCAAACTCTGAACATTGCTTAATATGACACATGTCCCTAGAAAATGGACGTCTGGATTAGTTCTAGACTTCGGGACTTCGGCATTTTTTCTCTAATATAGTTTTAAAACGGTCGGAGGCACAAATTCTGAAGTACTTTTGTGCTTAACCTCCGTGCACCTTCTCCAGATATTATGGTTGTGGGGGATATGCCTTCTTCTGAACAAATACAATGACCCAAATTTAACTTTATGGCCCAATACCACATTTTTCATGGTGTATCAAACCTCTATACCTCCTAAGCTTCTGAACATAGCCAAGGTGTTCCCCCAGCACTTTCTTGGCACTCTGTACATCGATTCCTTATGGAATTTTGACTCCAAATTCCACATTTGTGGCCCATCCAAGTTCAGTGTGGAGACCATGATCTCTAGTACCAAATTGTAACATCCCCAGGATTCCCTGTTTGGGGACACGCCACTACTTCAAAACCAAACTTCTTTGAAACTAATTGTAACACACCCCAGTCTCAATCCACTGGGTTATGCATGCTCTATTATACATACATACATAGATACCTACATACATGCATACATGCATAGATACCTACATACATGCATACATGCATACATACATATATATATACATACATATATATATATATATATATATATATATATATATATATATATATAATTCAATTTAACAGAGATGGACATTTTTTTCATACACATATTCATGTGGAAGTGACAATAAACACATACATGCAATATATACATGAATTTTTGATAAACTTTAGACATATACCTAAACATAGCATGTAAAATTAACATAGATTTGGTACTTATCTTTTTATGAGAATACCACCAATTGCGTGTAGACCTTCCACGAACCTCCTAGCCTTAGACCACATTGCTCTAAGCTATCAGCAGTGGGTCACCCCCAAGCTGGGACTAAAATCCACCCAGGGTAAAGGAATCCTAGGCTAGGTTGAGACTATAGAAAACTGCACAATGCAATAGGAAGGATTCCCTCTAAGGAGCCTACTTACTCCCATCCCTCACAGACTCCCATTCCCCACATGTCTGTCGCACCCTAGGAATATACACCTTCACTATTACATAGTCCATCGGCTACTCCACTTCCCTTCAAGGGATTCAACAATAGGATGAATCAAGAATTCTCAGAGCTTTGTAGTTGTTACTGGACTCCCTCCAGGAGAAATCACTTCCCCAGCAATCTCTCTCACTTGGAGAGAGTTGCTCACAGACCTGACAACCTGCTTCTTCAACCCACTAGACTAACAACCTGCCTCTTCAAACCACAGGCCTAACAACCTGCTTCTTATGTCTAGCTCTTCAGTCAACCAGGTAATCACAATATTAAAATCAGGTAATACAAGGGACAACTTGGCAATTATAGAAGTTCATGATGGCAGAGGGTTCAACAATCACAAAATTGGATGACTACGTGCTTTCTCAATGCGTGAGTGTGTGCATGTAGGCATGGAAAGGATGGAAAGAATGGTTTGAATGGTCTGAATGGTGAGATCTAACTCATGAGGAAAGATGGAAATACTATATAGAGAACCCCAACAACGATGGAATTTCCCACATAAATTTGCATGCATCCTGGATGACACTTGGCTCTCCAGGAGCTCATTCCTCTCCACTTGGAGTTTGTTCCTCTCCCCCAAAGGAACTTAGTATAACGGGTTATGTCCAACCTTAGTATTTTAGGAATATATTATAATATTCCCTTGGGTTAATCCCTCAAGATTAGCCCCTTTTTCATAGCCTCTCATCTCCCTTCCCTTTCCATTCCTAGTGGAGATTAGTCCCCCATAACTCTTTCTTCGTGGTTGGTCTACATGCAGTGATGTATTTTATTAATAATCTACATAATTTCATATACAAAAGTAGGCTCTTTGGCCTTAACATCTAGGCTCTTCGGCCTAATAAACATATAATCCTCCCAAATTATAAATACTTGGCTCACCAGCCTATGAACTTCACTAAACATCATTACAATACATCAGGGTCTTGGCCTTGGGGTATTACAAGGCCTGCACCAACATGCCCCCAACACTAACATGTGGCATGTTCTGAGCCACTTAGTTCACCTTCTCCATCTCTACCTACAGCGCATGAAATTTCTCTGCCAAATCCATCACTTTCGTCTTTGCCTACGCATTATTTTTCGTAAGGGTCTCCACGACCTGGATTGTAATATGCTCCTTTAGCATTTGTGTGCTCTCTATGTGCACCTGTTCCATTCTAACTTTTTCTTCTTATAGAGTTGTTATCATTTGCTCTGCTTATTCTTGTAGTGGCTCCAGTTGATCCTGTCATGCTTTCTTTTCTTCCTGTGTGGTCTTTACCTCTTCCTACAGGTTTTTTATCTCCTGCACCGCCTTCAATCTCAAGGATATGGCCATGGTCTTCTACCTTTGCCTTAAGTCCCAAATTGAAACATTTAGTTTATCTTCTCTCTACTCCAACTGATGGATCTTCTCATCTTCTGCTAGGATTGTCCATAACTGCACAATCCTTTCATACAATTTTGTTATCTCCTTAACTTCCAGTGCAATATGATTTGTTTTTTTTATGTCTTGGTCCTCCCTTTCAGATATGACCTCGGGTGGTGTGGTTGGTGTTATCTTTTCCACCAATTCCCTTATCTCTTGCTTGTATCCTTCTATCACCTACGCGATATTTGTAGCTTCTCGTCTATGTGATCTTTTGTAGGTTCTATCATCTACGCACTCTTTGGAACTGTCTGGAAGACTTCTTAGATTCTTTTCTCGGGTCTTTCTATGCATTGTTTTTCTTATTCTTGTTCCAGTATAACCTCTGTAAGAACTGTCTCTAGTACTTCCTTAGATTCCCTTGTTTCCTCTAGGTTTGTTGCATATGTCCTTGCCCTGGATTGTACTTCGTACACCACATGTATCTGTAGTTTGTATAGGGATTTTTTTGGTGTCCTTGCCAATACCAACTCCAGCTGCTCAACATCCTTAAGTTGTATATGCATTACATATTCATCTACTCGCAGCATGTCCTTAGTAATACTGAAAGTTTCATTGGTCATTGTTGCGATCTGTACTATTGTCCCTTTGCTCTGCATTTTTTTTCCACTGAGTTGTCTCCTCCCTTCATTCCTTGGTTGAGAGAATATGATCATGTACATGTCTGACCTATGTCATCTTCTGCATTATCCTTTCACTATTTTTTCTCCTCGTACTCTTCGGCAGTGCGGTCTTGCACTTTCTTCGTGACGAGTTCTGCATCATCTTCGGTTATGGTATATTATGGGACCTCCTTGTGCACTTTCATCTTCTTACGGGCCCCTCTTGTCTATACAATTGGTCTCTTTGGAAACCTAGAATGTGTCGATTGTGTTTTTCCTGGGGCTTCTGGTATGTCCCTTCCTACCTATCCCTCCTGCATAGGGGTGTTGTCCTTCTTCTGTGTTGAGCCATTTGTATCAGTTGCGTGGTCCTTTTGTTGTGTGATCGTCTTGGGGATATGTTTCTTATTCATTGTTGCACTTCCCCCTATTGGATTCTTACTATGTTTTTCACTTCTCGTATTTTGAGCTAGGGTACTTTCTGTTTGGGATGAACTTGCTTCTATCAGTTGTTTGTCCTTGGCTAGTTTTTTATACTTTAATTGCTCAACTAGAATATTCCATTCTTCTTGCCATTATTTCATCACCCACTCAACTTATTTTGTTCTGGCACAGTACCGCATCTACAACCACTCTTTTTCTAGATCCCTCTTCTACTGAATCCACATGTTGTGTCACGAGGCTTTAAAGTTACCGATTGTCTTGTATTGTTCCACCACCTCTGATGGAATCCTTCAAGTCTCTGCGAACTTCTCTTGGATTTCTTCAAGGTATGTCTTGAAGATGTTGTTATTTCCTTTCTTATGTTTTGCAATGGTGTTGTTCCATAATGATTGGTACTGCGTTGTACGACACCTTCCAGTTCTCTGCAGAAACATAGTGTACTTGGGGTGCTTCCAACCCGCCAGTGCGATCAAAATGATGAGCCAGGAGTAATGGAACTTTGTTTCTACATCTTGCACATCTTTTCAATTGTCTAGAAATTAATTCAACAAGTACGGGATCCAACTTAGTACATTTCCTTTCGTGCACTGCACGGTTGCTAATATGACACCTGCCAGTGCTTCCTCCTTGCGACACTTTCTGAGCAGCTTGCAGGCCATCAATTTTTTGGTTATTATTGTCATAGGTTCATTGATTCGACTTATGATGATCCCCCCGGATCCTCTCTCTGTACCATACGTGTGTTTCATCTCCTCTATCAAGGCCTTCTCCTTGGTTTTACCGTCTAGGTATTGCACAAGTTGTTCTCCGTTGGTGGGAAATCCTATTATTTTAGCTATAAAATCCACATCAATGGATACCTATGTATCCAACCACAAAATGACTCCATGTATGATTTTTAGCAACTTCTTGATGTAGTTCTTCACTTCCTTTCCCTTGCCAAAGTGCAGAATCTCCAACAGGTTCATGATACTTGTATTGTATAACCCTTGTATCCATTGCTTTGGTTCCATTATAGGAACTCCCCACGCACTAACGCCCCTTATTTCAAAATAAACATGTTGCGTGAACTCTAGGAATTAATCTATATCCCTGACATCATGATCTGAATATACCAGTCTATCTACCCACCTAAGTAAATCTGTGACAATTGTTACCTGTGTTGGTACGCACGATAAGACAATATTTATTTATGGTTTCTTGCGGGGGGGTCTCTAGACCTATTGTTTACCATTCCCATTTACTAGTGCATTTGAAGGCCATTCTTCTTGAGATGTGTGATTTTCCTCCTTTTCCTCTTTGCAAGACTCTTGTTGTGTTGTAACTTCCTTAACCGATATTTGTGTCTATCGATTTTGTTTTGTGTTGGGTTGAGCCCTTGTCTTTTCAAAATGTGTCCCCACCTCGTCTATTGGCTCTGTAGGATGGGATGCTTCTTTTTTTGGGTTTGCATCTACCTCTGTGCTTAGGGTACCAACCTACATATGTTCAGTTTTTTCTTTGACCAATGTGGGGCTTACCGGTTCTAGGGAAGGAATGGCATCAACATCCACCACTCCTTCCGTCTATATGGGGTTTTCGGCTTCGATTGTTGTCTCTCGCAATGCTTTATTGTTCCTGCAGCTTCTTCTTGACATTTGGCTCAGTGATCCGACTTTGGGTGGCGCCATCATGCTAGAATCTAGTTATGTTTGCGTCGAGGATCTCTCTGTTCACCTGTTAATCGTTTGGGTGTTCTTCACTGCTCGTTGCTTAGCTCTGTGTTTTCTCAAGTTCATAATGAATATTTTTGAACCCTAACTCGACTTGTAAAGTGTTGTCATTAATTCTCCCAGGCTTCTCGAGCATGTCTCATCAACTATCATAAATGTTCCTAACTTATTGTGCATGCTTCATAATTTGTGTGCCTCATTTTTTCGATGACCGATTTTTCGTTTCTTGATTGTTTCATTTTTTCGGTGCATCGTAATATGCTATTGTGTTACCTTTCTAGCACACATGTACTTACCTCACATAGTATCTCTATTTCGCATCGCCCCATCTTTCTATCTGCTACGCAATGTCATCCTTAATTATCTGTCTATCACTTATTCCTCCTAATTACTTCTTTTTGGATTTTTCTTCATTTTTCTATTTTTATCTTCTTTTTCTTCTTTTAACTCCTACTATTTACAATATGTACAAGTCTACTTTTTGCGTTGCAACTACTGAGAGTTGGTGGGTCGAATGTCCCTATATAGTTTCAATCAACTAACATTCACCATTCCTTGGACTTTCTTTCTTGCTAAGTCTTGCAATTGTACAACACCTCCATCTATGACTGTCCTTATATGATATGGCCCTAGCCAATGCATTATGAGTTTCCTTGGGTGCTGCAAATATTTATTGTCATAAAGGAGAACCAGACTCCTTCCTTACAAGTATTTTTCTTGATATGTCTATCATGCCATGCCTTATCTTTTTCTTTATGTACCTCCTGATGAAATATTGTTATGATTCTTTCATCTTCCAATTCCATCAATTGGGCCAATATTTTCTGCATTGTGCCTCTTTCTGTCCTATCTGTAATTGTTTCTATGTGCAGACTGGGCATCAAATAATCTAGGGGAACTATTGCTTCCTATCCATATGCCAACCTAGAGGGTGTCTTCCCTATTATATTCTTGCAAGTAGTCCTATAATCCCAAAGTATTTATGATACCTTCAAATACCAATCACCTATGTTCACATTACAAATATTGATTAAGGCATTCTCCAAAATCTTGTTGAAGGCTTCCACTGTTCCATTTGCTTGAGGGTGGTAAGGAGTACTCTTCTGGTGGTATATCTTAAACTCTTTAATCATTGCCTCAATTTTATGGTTGATGAAGTGAGTCCCCTGATAACTCATCAATATTCTTGGGCATCCAAATCTTGTCACTACATTCTCAAATAAAAGGAACATTGCAGTCTCTACATTGCAATCCTTCATTGGTGTTGCCTCAGCGCATCTGGTCAAGTATTTCATCGTTGAAATAATGTATTTATCCCCTGATCTTCTTGTTGGTGGATTAATTGGACCTACAAAATCCATTTCCCATTTATCAAACACCTATAAAGTAACCTGTGGTCTTAGTGGCATCTCATCCCTCCTAGATGGCTTCCAAAATCTTTGAAAAACATCACACTTATGACAATATTCCTTTGAATACTTGTGCATTGTTGGCCACCATAATCATGCACACAATACCTTCTGTGCAATAGTTTTTCTTGTGTAATTCCCTCCTGCAATTCCTTCATGTGCCTCTGCCAAAATAATGGGTCTTTCATGCTCCATCACATATCTTATCAAGATATTGTCTTCTCCTAGTTTGCATAAATGACCTACAATCAACTGATAATCTACAGCTCTGACTACCAAATTTTTCTTTTGTGCAGTAGTAAATTCTCTTGGTGCAAATCCTGTACTCAAAAACTCAATAATGTTAGCAAAATATTCATCTACAACTTGTACTAAAAACAATTGTTCAACTGGAAAGTTGTCTTCCAAGTTATTGGGCTCTTCTACATTAGTTATCCTGGATAAGTGATCTGGTCCTGCATTCAATCTTCCAGGTTTCACCGTAACTTCAAAATCAAATTCCTGAAATAATAATAGCCATTTTCATATCATTCCCCCAAACACTGGCTTATTAACTAAGTATCTTAGAGCTAAATGATCTGTAAACATCTTGAAGTGTTGTACCAACAAGTAATGTTTGTATTTCTACAAAGCATAAACCATCACTAATCCTTCTCTTTTTGTAGTGTTATAGTTTTGTTCTGAATATAATAATTTTCTACCTACAAATGCAATAGGGTGATCTATATCACCTTCTCCTGGTTGGGTTAATATTGCTCCTAATTCTATTGTAGATGCATCCACATGCACATGAAATTATTTAGCCAAATTTGGAAATACTAAAATCGACGTAGTAACCATCTTCTCCTTTAAAATATCCAAATGTTGTTAGCATTCATCATTCCATTGATACTTAGTATCCTTCTTCAACAGTTTCTCCATTGGTGCAATAATCTATGCATATCCCCTTATGAACTTCATGTAATATCATATATGGCCCAATGTACTCTTCAACTAGCGCACTGACTTTGGTAGTGGTAAGTTAACTATGACAACAATTTTAGTAGGATCAACCAGCAGACCATGTTTACACACCACTTTTCCTAACAAAATCCCAAAAGGTGCACTAAAAATACATTTATTGATATTTAATGAGATCTGACAATGTCTGCATCTATCCAATATTAGCCTTAATACTTCAACATAATCCTTCAACAAACTAAACATTGTCCAATCATTCAAGTAAACCTCCAAAAACTTATGAATAAAGTCCTTAAAAGCTGCTACTACTACTATTGAAAAAATGTTTGGTGCATTCTTCAATCCA
This sequence comes from Picea glauca, assembly GCA_000966675.3. Lineage (NCBI taxonomy): Eukaryota > Viridiplantae > Streptophyta > Pinopsida > Pinales > Pinaceae > Picea > Picea glauca. Next base: position 54,886 of record JZKD02S0186157.1, read on the forward strand.
AATGGCATAATTATCTACTAAAATGATCCCCACTATGTAGAAAATGTTTTCTTATGCCTATATTCAGGTGTTATCTTAATCTAATGATATCCTGAGAATCCATCTGTAAAAGAATAAGCCTCTTGACCCCTTACATTCTCCAAAACTTCGTCTGCAAATGGAGTAGGAAAAGGATCATGTAGGCAAGCATCATTCAATTTTCTCAAATATACACAAATCTTGATCCCTCCATGTTTTTTTCCTGCACCACCATAGGACCAATCCATTCTGACTCTTCTACAGGTTCCATGACACCGGCTTCTAGCATCTTATCAATTTTTGTCTTTACCTTCTCTTTGTATATTGGATTCAATCTGTAAGGCCTCCATCTAATCGATCTTGATTATGGATTCAATAGAATATTCATCTCTCCTAACTCTTCTGCTAACCCCTTCATCTCTGAGAATGTTGCTAGAAATAAGTCATTGTATTCACATAGTAATTATGTGATTCTTTTTACTGTTTGATTATCCCAATATTCTCCAATACTTTCCATCTTTGTGTTTTATGCAGTTCCAATGTTGACCTTCTTAATCTTTAATGGGGTTGCATAATATTCTAATTCTAGTTTGGGACCCTCTACTTCTCTTTCTCCTTCAACTTCTGGAATCTCTATGTTGCGTGAATTATCTTATGTTGTTAGTTGTGGAGCCTGATTATCTTCCTGATTCAGAGGTCTTTTACTTTCAGCCGTGTTTATACTCCATGAAGTATTTACACCCCAGAAATGTGTACACTCTTCCACGCGGGGGAGTGCAGAGGAGGGGTACCCACTCTGTGGGGTCTAGGGGGCTATCCCCCTGGCTTGGGGGTTTAGGGGAAAGATGGCCCCTAGCGGGGGTTCAGGGGCTGTTATCGAATTAATCAGTAGGTGCGTACACTAACAGATCTCCCTAGATCCACCTAGATCTAGAACAAAACAGGACAGGACATGACTCTTTCCTTAAGTTTTGACCATTGAATTAACTAATAGGAAGGAAAAAGTAACATACCTTAGTATCACTTCCTAGGGTCTTTGTTACTCCCGCTTCGCTCCAGTGCTCTCGTGAATTCCAGATCAAGACAACACAAACCAACCAAAGTGAAGATAGCTCAATATATTCAACTATCAACCTATGTGTATGATCAAGGAATTACACAATAAAGTGGAAATAGCTTTATGGGAAAGGGACATGGCACTGTATCATATTAATTGAAAGTAAAGATTACAACCTGATAGCCTTGATGTCGCAAACCTCCTTTTGATGGCTCTTGGCTTTGACACACACACTTCCTCAATCCTTGCATGAAGAAGATCAAATCCTCTTGATAGACTTGCTAGAGTCTCCAAGCTATTGTTCAAGCTAATTCCTTCACACAATTCTTTCACCAATTCTCCAATGAATCTTGCTTAACCTTTTCCATGAGAATTCCCTCAATATATAGGAGGGAATGAGATAGTTACTTGGATAAGAATGATCCCAAAATATCAGGGAATCGAGTACAAGGATAACCATTCGAATGCCAACCCATTCTTCTAGAAGATTCCCTTCTAGAAGCATCAAGAATTCATCTTTTTCCATTCTTTAGGAAGAGTTCACACCCTGGCTATTCAACACAGTGTGAGAAGTTTGCACCCTGGCTTAAGGCAGCCTGCGAGAATGGGTCATTCTCGCACCCAAATATACTAGTAGCCTGCGAACCTTCTCCAAAAATGAGTTTTCTGGGAAGAGATGAAAGTAACTTTTCTCAGGAGAAAGTTCTTATGAAGAGCCTGAGTACACCATCATCAATACATCATCACGATGACCAAAATCATGGGTAACAGAATGCCCCCCAAAGTATGAGGTTGGAACCAGTGACAGCCGAAAGACTTTTTAAGCTACATGTGTGTGTCGGAAACCAGGAGCACACCTAATCGAAAACCTGCGAACAACCAAGCATCTGCAGAAAATCATATATACCAATTCTGAGGTAGGAATTCCCATACTCAAATCATAGATGGATGACATTGTAGACATAGGTCATGGCCACCAATCATACACTGTGGATCCATGCCGTCAACATATAGCATAGCCACCAGGAATACACCGTGGATCTATGCGAGAAATTTCAAATTGGGACGACATAGCCACGAGACATACACAGTGGATCTATGTGTCACAGATTATACATACTCCAATCTCAACCTGGACAGAAGAGATGATATCTAGGATCTTCAATTTTGTCACCCAAAGTATGAATCTAACCATGTGATTACATGTGTTGAAGTCAAACATAGCAGAAACCACTTGATTACTAGTCATTGATGAAACCGTTAACAAGTGCGAGGGAAATCACCATTGATGTCAATGACTCCCAAGGTACCTTAGTACAATCCATCGAGTGTGAATGAATGAGTTGAAGTCGAACATCCAATGGAATCTTTCGATCAGGGGTCAATGATGTAAAGCCACTGTCGAAAGCGAGGAAACCTGCCATTGAGGCATGCAAGCTCCAAGGTACCAAATAATTTATAAGTCTTGATTCCGGATAATGAGCTGAAGTCGATGGAACAAAACTCATCACAGGAGGGCCTTGATGTATCCCCCATCAATGACACGAAATGAGTAACATATTTTAAAGGTGAAACAGAGTATGATGTAAATTGAACTGGACATAGGGAAGGCCGACACGGAGAGAATGGACAACTGCAGATGGCCGACTCAATATAGGTTTCAGATGGACTTCTCTTGAACATATGAATGACACGACCAATGATTTGGCAGCATTGACTCAAAGAAGACACAGAGAATGACCTTGTAGAAAATCGAACGAGAGACAAATGGATTTCCCAAACCGGCTTCAAATGATGAATAGGGGGTGTCATGTTCAAGAGCGACACTTACTTCCAATCAAAATGAAGATGAATACATATCCCTTTCCCAAATTTTCCCCCACCATTTTTGGAGAGTACCTCTTTATTTTTATGCAAGCTTTAGGAGGATAACATATGCTTGTTGATGTAAGCTCATCCTTCGGACGAGTCTCTCGGAGTATGTTTAATGAACCCTAAGAAGGAGTGCTTTGGTCCCATTACGGGTCTGTCGATGTTTGTTTAACGAGTCCAAATATAGAAAACTCGAAGGTTTTTCATGATTATAAAGTCTAGAAAAACACTTAAAAGAGAACTCTCTCAGTTCCATTTTCGTAAAATAGTCTAGATGAGACCGAAAATAAGATAAATTATCACTCACCAGACGCTTACTTCAAATACTTTATCAAGCGTGAAAATAGCAAGGTCGCTCGGCTATCTTTTCATGTTTAGAGAGTCTGAAAAGAGATTAAAGAGGACTCCAAGGGGGTTCCTTTTTCGTATAACCTTGTTGAGCCTGAAAAAGTGATAAAAGTATGCTCAATCGCGTTCTCATGTATTTTCGAGCGCGAGAACGGACAAAGACCATGCTCGAGGTTTTATACAAAAACCATAAAAAACAATCAAAACACGCGAGGACAAAGAAAAAATATGTCCACATCCCTGTATAGGAACCTCAAAGTCATTATGCCTACAAAATTTACACTCAAGAGGACATTAGGGATTAGGGTTTAATAGATAAATAATCATAAAAAACCAAATGACAGTAAAAGTAAATAAAAAGGAGTAAAAACTCTTTTACCATATCATTTTTACTTTTCCACTATTTGAGCTCAAAAAACCCCTCTTTTACCCTCTAAGTTCGGCGTCAGATTGTGGAAGTTACAAGCGTCCATTCAGTGAACCGTCAAAGACAGTAAGGTAGGCTCTTTGTCCTTTACACTTTCATGGTTTAATTTTGCATTTTTATTGGTTAAAAATTCATTTTTGAATTGATTTAGTGAGCCCTACTTGTGCGCTTCCATTCTCGTAGGTGGACTACATGGGACCTGCGAGAATGGGGCATTCTCGCAGGTGAGCCCACAGCAGCCTGCGAGGTTCTCGCACTGTGAACAAAGGGCACCTGCGAGAACCACAAAGCTCAAAAAAAATTTAAAAATTTAACCAATGCAAGAGAACCAAATCATGAATACAGTTGCTAATCTTCCTTTTGTTCTTCTTATGCAGATAATTAGCCATCAAAATGGTTCTTGAATGGCGTGAAAGGGAGCACGAAGAAGACAATGCAATTTTTGTAAATCATCCACCTACTATTGCTGCTTTGAGAAACTGTGGCCTCCTGAAGTACTTTCATATCCCAAGCATGAGGGCCCAAGTCAGATTATTAGAGTACCTGGTGCGTATGTGGGACCCTGATCAGCAGGTATTTCATGTGGGGGTCCACACACTGTCCTTAGATATTGAGGACATTTACTTTTTGACTGGACTGTCATGGCATGGGCACTATGTGAGCTTGACTGGTGGCAGAGGTGGTGGGCTGCCCATGAGTGAGTACTGTCGTTTACACTGTGTTCCCGAGGTAGAGAGAAAGAAAGGAAATGTAGCTATTTGGGGGGTACGAGATTTGACCCTCCATACTATCCTATTCACCATAGCTCGGATGGCTAGGAGTTCTACTCCTCACATGGCATTACAGAGTTACTTCCAGTATGCCATCGAGTGTACTCAACCTCAGGTTTTCAACTGGGCAGATGTTGTGCTGCGTAATATAAAAAAGCAGTTGACCAAATGCAGACGAGGCGACCTGAAGCAATTCGGGTACAGATATTTGTTGGTGTCATTCTTCCTTGAGAGGGTTCCAATACTGAGACTGCAGGTTGAGTGTTATTTACTAGCTCCCAGGGATCCAAGGATGTTGAGATGGTGCCGGCTCATGGCCCGGCATGTAGCAGGACTAATCATCAAGTATGATGATACCTTCTTTGACTAGCTTCAACCACAGATGTTGATGGTTGACGACTATGCTTATGCCGGGTTGGATTTTCGAGGAGATCTAGATTTAGTACTGCCAAAGGATGCTCATTGGGGGGAACTTGGTAAGAAGTACACCCATTCCTTTCTTTTTAAATTTTTTTATGAATTTTAATCATATCCAAATGTTTTTGTTTTATATGTTTGTCCAAAGACTAACACAAAATTCATTTTTGATGACACAGATGTTGGACCTTACCGACCTCCTGGTACTTCTCCCATTTAGCGATGAGGAGAGGTAGCAGCAGCGCCACAATATGCCGAGGATTATCAGGTGGTGGAACAAAATCTAGAGGGCCTGACCGCAGATATTCCAGACATGCCTCTTGAAGAGGTTCCACGAAGCGATCAGCGTCATACTATAGGAGTGTCAGGATCCATGAGTTGACTGCTCCGTAGAGTTTCCCGGGCAGTCGTGTGTTACCGTGAACGTCATCCATGACGTCACTTTGTAGAAGCTATGAGATTCAGATTTTGACATTTTGGTCTTCGGACAAAACTTTTTGTAAAAAACTCTTTTGATCGTTATATATACAGACCGCTTCTACTGGTTTATCATGTATTGTGTGAATATTGATGTGATTGATTTATAAATGATTCAAATGTCTATCTAATACATAATTAGCCAATGAATCGGTTAATGTATTTAAACATCTAGGAATATGTTGATATTCAATGTAATCAAAAGAATGTTCCAAGAGGCGAATTCGCAAATACACCTGTAACAAAGTAGGACTTTGAATAGTATAGACATTACTTAACTATAGTACTACAAGTTGTGAATCGAGTCGCACAACCAAATGACGAATTCCGAGCAAGATAGCATTAACCAATAATTCAATAATGGTGTTATACTCTGCAATGTTGTTGGTCGCACGGCTGAGACACACACCTCGTAAGGAGACAAGTTCATTTGTAGGGGCGTAAATTGCCCATGCAGTGGAAGCAAGGTTCTGAGTACTACGGCTGGAACCATCAGTGAAGCCAAT
>JZKD02S0186157.1:74960-85620 GCA_000966675.3 Picea glauca
ACTTATGTGTATGATCAAGGAATTACACAATAAAGTGAGAATAGCTTTATGGGAAAGGGACATGCCACTGTATCATATTAATTGAAAGTAAAGATTACAACCTGATATCCTTGATTTCGCAAGCTTCCTTTCAATGGCTCTTGGCTCCCACACACACACTTGATCAATCCTTGTATGAATAAGATCAAATCCTCTTGATAGACTTGCTAGAGTCTCCAAGCTGTTGTTCAAGCTAAGTCCTTCACACAATTCTTTCACCAATTCTCCAATGAATCTTGCTTAACCTTTTCCATGAGAATTCCCTCAATATATAAGAGAGAATGAGATAGTTACTTGGATAAGAATGATCCCAAAATATTAGGGAATCCAGTACAAGGATAACCATTCGAATGACAACCCATTCTTCTAGAAGATTCCCTTCTAGAAACATCGAGAATTCATCTTTTTCCATGCTTTAGGAAGAGTTCGCACCCTGGCTATTCAACACAGTGCGAGAAGTTCGCACCCTAGCTTAAAGAAGCCTACGAGAATGGGTCATTCTCGCACCCAAATATATTAGCAGCCTACGAACCTTCTCCAAAAATGAGTTTTTTGGGAAGAGATGAAAGTAACTTTTCTCAGGAGAAAGTTCTTATGAAGAGCCTGAGTACACCATCATTAATACATCATCATGACGACCAAAATCATGGGTAACAACGATCTATATCTAATGGGATCCTCTTCAACCTCTCAATTGGCACCACTCTGTGTTGATTTTCTAACTTCAACTAAATCGGTGAATACCCTAATTGTGGTTCTCCCATAACTTCCCAAGTCTTCTTTGGCATAACATTGACTTCAAATCATAAGTCTAGTATAATATCCCCCATATTGAAATCTCCTATGTTAGCATTCAATCTGAATTCCCTATTGGTTCTTCTCTTCTTATGGACCTGATTTACTCTTTTTACCCCCTCTTCCCCAAAATTTCACTTTTCTAACAAATTATGCAGTACTTGTAAGTAATTTTTATCATTCAGTAATTTGACACAATCTCCCAAAAAGTTTATTAAGTTACATGTTTGTTCTGAAGACTGATCTTGATTGGTTTGATCAAATAATGAAGGCATGTCATAGACTAGTATCTCATCTACTAGTTTCATTCTTGAAGTGGACTCAATGTTTTCTTTCAAGATCTCATGTCTAGCTTCCTTGAATATATGTTTTTCTTTGCGTGCATCAAAATTTTGTTCAAGTGTTGTATTCTTCCTGACCCACTGGTACTGGTCCTAATCCTTCTTGTTTGCGTCTTCTCCTATCTTAGCTCCACCTCTAGTCACTATGTTAATATTCTTCCCATCTTCTTCTCTATTTTCCACCCCGATCCATTGTACATTTTGATTATTTTGGTTCCTCTTATCCTGTATCTTTATCAAAAGTGTAGGACAATATTCTTTTGCATGGTCTACTGCGCGACCATAAATACATGTCATAGGTGGATGTGGGAATTCTCTTGCATAGTGCCTTGGTTTCTGATAGTTATGACACACTATGGGTCCTCGACCTCCTCCAAAGCGTCCTCCTCCACGACCTCCTTTGTTTCCCTGATTATATTTGTGTTGTGTGCTATATTGAGGTCCTTGATTATACTACAGCTACGAGTTATTATATTGTTGTGGTGTTGCGCATTGTTGTGGAGGATTATACTATTGTTGCCCTTGAAATTGTTGCACATTATACTGTGGTTGTGCTACAAATGGTTGCACGGGATTTTAATATGGTTGTTGCACAGTATTATACTACAGTTGTTGCACAGGATGTCCTATTACATGTTTATCCTGTACCCTGTATGTATCTACAATCCTTTCTTTCATCATCTCCAACATTCTACAGTCCTTGTCTTTGTGTCCAACTAACTTACAAAAATTAGAAAATGTGCTCTTTGGTACTATCTGATATTTATGCATGAGGGGGAAATGATAGGGATCATGCCCATGTATTTTGCAAATCTCGCACCATGGTCCTCCTGAAGCTAAATGGTTTGGCATACCCACTCCAATATACTGTGAAAATAAGGGACACTCATTCTTGTGATGGCCTTATGTCATGCACATTGTACGCCAAACATCTTCTCTTTTCTCCTTTCCTTTGTTCTAATTCAACTGGAATGTTAAGTTCTTCAAATATTGTTTCATCTATTCCACATCTAGATATGTATGTTTGTATTGTTTTTCCTCTAGCTGTAAGGTTTCCTGCAATGCCTAACCCTGACTTTGGAATTTTTTTTGTCTCAAAGGATACTTCAAGTGTCGCAACAAAGAATTAACAAATATATGTTTATGTTGTGTATCAATAATAGTGTATTTTAACTTAACTTTTCACCTCTTGAACTTCTGCTCCACTTCCCAAACTGATTCTTGTGGTATATGCTTAATCTTTATCATTTCATTCATAAACTGGTCTTCTGAGCTACGTTTTTGAAATTCATTGATTAACTGCCTCTTCGCATTTGTTACAATTGTAGGTGTTCCTATTGGGTTATTTGTTGAGAGACCCATGTACCAATCTAATGTGTGGTCTCTAAAAGTGATTTCCAACTATGCAACCTTTGTATCCTCGTCTGTAATCTGATTTTCTTGCCATATCTTCTCACAAATGAACAAATGTTTTTTCTGGATCGTCTGACCCCTATCCTCAGAACTCTGGTAACATGACAGTTGGATCTTGTCCTGCCATTGTGAAATTTGTTGAAATACCATCTTCACGCGGTGTAGATACTTGACTACTACTGGTTGAACTTATACTTCTTCTACTAGACCCACGTCCTGAAAACATTCTTCTACCACTAATCACTTGTTGGCTAACTTATTTCTCTTCTTCAGTTGTCTTCATCGCACATGGGGTTGTGGGTTCCACACTAATTCAGATGTGGATTGGAGAGCCTTCTTCTGCACCGGACCCATGACCTATATTTTTCCTCTCATATGTGGTGCGCAAGATATCCTCAATCTGCCCCGTGGTGCGGAGATCCTCTACCTCTTCCTCATCACTTTCCAAGCCCTCTCGCTCAGTTATTTCCCTCTTCTTCGTATTCATCTTATACTAGTAGGGTCATCTATTGTGTGTCACACCTGAATTCCTTATGATTTCCCTAGTCTACTCATCATCCGTCATGATGGGTTCCATTGCCTCCTTCTTGCCTCTCTCCAGAGCCTTCTCCATATCTCAAATCCTCCTTAGTGCTTCCCCCAATTCCCCCATGTGCACAAAGTGATCTAGTTGCTTGATTCCATGGTCATCACACCTTTAGCATGTAAAAATATATTGATCAACGTGTAAGGAGGCCTGATGTACCTCCCTCTTGGTCCCTTCAATAAATCCTACTCTGCAGCAGTATATGACTTTTTTGTATCTACTGCAAATTCAGTAATAAACCCTGCAATAATATTGTCCAACCCGAAATCTACTATGCATGTGAATTTATTATTAGTCCTTTCCAACTGCGCAATATCCTGAGTAGACCACTCAACTGGTCTATTCTGATTTGTGGGATGGGTATCCTTCAACCTTAATATCCACTCTTGCAATAACTATGGAAATAACAGAAAAATGCTTCATGCAAATCAATAAACACATACCTCTGCAGATACTGGTGCAATGTATACTTGGAACCCTTATTATCTTTCTGCGTGAACTCCAATTGCTTTGTTTCCAACCATCTTTCAATATCTTGTTTCGTAGGATTCCATGGCCTGGACATCCCTTTTTACCATTGCATCTTCTTCACCAAACCCCTTCCTGGCTCTTCTTCTGAGTTCTAGCCGACAACAAAACCATTTTTTGGACATATGGGTTGACCCAGGTTCTACCTTAGTTCTCCAACAAAACCCTTTTCACCATCGGTCCTTCTGGTAGACCAAAAGGCTACACTACACATAGAGTGCACAACGCAGTCTCACCCAAGATGGTTTATGGGTGAATGCGGGACGCAGGTGTCTGCAGTCATGGAAGGGATTGGGGTTTTTCTTCTTACTTCTATTTCTACTTAACCATGCATTCTATTACAGTATTCATAAGATCCATTCATTCATTCATTCATAACATCCATTATGCATATCTATATTCTAGTGTGTGTTGTAAGTAAAACCATTCATTCATCTATCTAATCATTCAACCATAATTGCAGAAAGAGTAAAATACATTCAGATGCATTGCACATAGATTTTTACTATGGTTCACCCCCCCTTGGGACTATGTTCACAAAGATCTTTTGCTTCTTTCTTATTCATCAAAGGGAGTTGCACGCATTACATCATAAGATAATAGAGAGTAGTGACGCAGGCCAGTGTTGCACCAAGCTCCAAAAATTGCGACTTGACCCTCAGCTACATCTCCAGATTGACTCCATCTGAGCTCCACAACTCTCAAAACAAACTCCAACTCAACAAGGACTCCAAAATAGGTTCTTCAAAATAGTTCTCTCCAAAAGATATGAAAAGATTAGATGCCTTAGTCTACCTTGGACCTCTTCTATTTATACTACAAAAATTGGGTTAAAACCCTTACAATACATCAAAAACCCTAACCCTAACATGGCTAGGTTTGTCCACATCTGTGTTGGATTCTCGCAAATCATGTCACGCGCACTGCTTTTCCTAAAAATATGGCACTCTCTCCTTCTTGGTCCAATATGCCTCGTTTTCTACGTTGTTCTCGACCTTTGCTCCAAAATCAACTCTTCTCTTAGCATAGTCCTGCGCCAACAAGGATCATGGATTCACAGTTCTAATCATTGTGTAAGGTATTGCAAGCATGAACTTGAGGACCTTAACCCTGACCCTAGGTTGACCTCCTTGAAAAAGAAAACAAGTTCTCTACCTAAGAGAATATAAGATATTGATGAGCTGAGTTAAATGGTAGAATTGATTATCAAATGAATGTTTATGCTTATGGTGATTTGAATATGTCATTTATGCTTGATTGTCACCATCATGGAAAGGTGCTATGCAGTAATTTGTGAAAAGTTAGTCCTATTTGGATAGAGATCTAGAATACGATTTGTGTTGTCTAAAGTAATTATTAGATAGACGTTGCATTTAGATATTGGAAGCCTAACTAATATTGACTGATATAAAATCCAAATTTTAACATAGTGAATCAAGAGTAAGGGATTTTGTGTTGTAAATGGTCTTAATTGTTGTATTTTGATTTGCATATTGTTGCCTTCATTAAATTTTTGGAGTTGCATATCCCCTCTTTTAATGTTGATAATGTAGGTACATCAGAGGTCCATTCAAGTAAGGTGAGGCCTGTAGATATTGTAAAATTAGTTTAACTCTTTTTTACTTGCTATACTTATAGGAGTTAATTGAATGTGTAGCAAACTTCCCTCCACTTGGTCAAAATCCAATAATCTAAGAAATCATAGTTTCAATTTATATGATCTTTGATTAATTTTATTTGAATATCTAGGTTGATTTAGAAATGAGTAAAACCCCTAGAGTAAAGTTACACCATGTATGGAATTTGGATCATGGTAGAACTCTAAACATGCTTCAAAATTCCGCCAAAATTTTATGCAAATTTATTATTGGAATGAGGGTTTGTTTACTACACATTCAACTTATTCCATATCCATATAGATTTTTGTGAAAACGTTGATAAAACAACTTTATTTCCTTATAAATTTTAATGATTAAAAACCAAAACACTACACTTGTTATATGTGGTACACTAAATTGGAAAGAAAATTTTGGACTTGTTGAAGGTGAAACTTCAGTTGAATATTTTTTACTTGTTAACTTATAAGTGTTGATTAAATGTATAATATTTTTTTTTGGAAAGAAAATTTTGGACTTGTTGAAGGTGAAGCCTTAGTTGAATATTTTTTACTTGTTAACTTATAAGAGTTATTAAATGTATAGTAATTTTATTTATTTATTTATTAGAATTGGATGAACTAAAAAATCATAATGTGAATTAATTTATAATTTTGATTGATTTTTTGAGTAATTGGATTACTTTATAAGAGTTGATTAAATATATAGTGATTCCCCAAATGGGGTGATAGAGGGGCAAGTAATTCTAGCCACCTGCACAAAGGCACCCACGCGCAGCGAGTTCTCGCCCTCCAATGCACCACGTGGAGGGATTTACAGTCACATCCCACATGCTCGAAGTTAATATGACAGGGGACACCGTGGACGAGGTTCATTCCATCGGTGCAACGATGATCAAAGCCACCCGATGGATGCAAAGGTTGGGCATAGGTGATAAATCAATGTGGGAGAAGGTTGGGCCTAGTCGTACTCACCACAAGCCTCACATGGCAGCTTTTGTAATTCATGACGGTCACTCCCCTCTAAGGATGGGTAATGGCGCAATTAGTATGGAGTTTGGAAGATTATCGCGATGCAATGGCAGTGGGACTATAGCACGAACCACATTCATATGACTCGTTTGCAATGGCAACAGATTTAAAGCGTAGTGGAAGGCCAAATTTCCCCATAACCCACCTTGTTTGATCAGCTTCTCTGGCTCTCAGTGCAATCTTCCCTTACCAATCTGGGAAAGTACTCTTCTTTGTAGCGTCGATTTCATTCTTCTAGGTGTGATGATGGTATGAGGAGCTTCAAGGCAAAGGAGTTGGTTCCAACGCAAAAGAATACCTCTACCACGGACCCAGCAAGAGGTTATATCTTCTACAAAGGTATTCAATGTTCACTGGGGTTATGTGATCCGTAAAAACAAAAATTGATAAGGAAGGGTTTGTCTGCATTTACACCTTGTCCCACACTCGGGGTATATGTTTCTTCTCCGAACATGGATGGCTAGTATCAGACAGTAGTATGAGTACAGGTCTGTATGCACTCAACTTGTCCCTCCAAAAATGGAAGGGTACACTCCCCCCCCTTCCCCCCCAAAACTCACGCAGAACTGGAGCTCATGGAGGCAGATGTCTGTATAGAAAGAATTGCGGCTTCATATAGGGACATTGATGCAGAGCTCACTGTCTAGATCCCTAACACATGGTCCTCGCACTCTCGGGAAACAAAATACTACTGCACCATTGATCTTTACTGGCACGTCAAGGCCCTCCTAGAAAAATTCATGGCGAACAGGAAAACAGGTACCAACGAAATGTCACTGCAACTGGAATACCTCCAGTTGCAAATTAAAGCAGTGGACCATAAAATTTCCCTCCTGGCAAAAAGGACAGTGGGATTGAAATTCAAGAACCAAGCGAGGGAAATCCACCGGTTCTAGAGGACAATGTCCCCTCTTCTCAAGCTTAATTTTTTCATTCTTTGTTATTTAGTTATATATCTTTATCATATCGGCTCTATCTAGATAGACCAACACCCGTTAGCCTACCGGTTTATTGTAGAGAAGCTTTCTACTTTTTTTGTTGTTATCTAGCAGATAAAGACAAGATATTTTTTGGATAGAGACAAGACTTTTAGCCTCAAGCAACATTTATTATGTTGTTGATCCGGTTTCCTAAGTAGCATACCAGCAGACGAAAATATGTATTTTTGAGAGTATATAGGTTTTCACAATTGATCATAATGTTGTATTAGATTTCTAGATATAAATTGTGTGTGGAGTTTTTGAAACGTTCACACACAGTTTATATCTAGAAATATAATACAACAATATGTATTTTTGCCAATGTGAATACATTAGTTGTAAATGTTTAAAAAAGATTAAATATATAACAAATAATTTTTTGTTTATTAAAATTTGATGATTTAAAAAAAACATATAATTTTGATTGGTTTTTTTTAGCATTTGGATTGATTTATATTTGATTGGTTTTTTGAGTAATTGGATTTATTTATAAAGGTGCAATTTTTTTTTAATAGAGCTTTAATATATAAAATTCATATTGGGATGAAACTTTAACCATACTTAAAAAAATCCACTAAATTCAATTCAAATTTATTATTAAAATGATAATTAATTTGCTACACGTTTAACTTATTAGTTTCCATATAAATTATTATGAAAAAATCGATGATATAACGTTATTTTGAAATTGTAGACTTAAAGATAAAATGTCTTTTCATTTTTAATGGGGTTGCCGATGTTGTGATCACTTTATGTCGAGTGTAATGTCAACATTAGATAATGCTTATCCGTGGAAGGCAAGGATAGAGTATTCAAGAGCACAAGGATGATGTGGAGGGTACATCTTTTAGATACTACGGCTCTGTCAAACATAGACGAATATTTTTTAAGAACGTAATTGAGAAGTTTAACTAAACCTCTTTCGTATTTATTTGGCACGAATACACCCTTAATTCATAATTTTTTTAAATCCGTGTATAATTTTTTTTTTTTAATTTAAGATAGTAAAATTTATTATGATTGAGGATACTATATTGGTTGTGATTTTTAAATATGGGTTGATTCATCATTGTTATTTAATAATTTGTTTCCTTACACATTCAAGGAAAAAGAATTTTTAGAAATAAAAAATAATAGTTTTATATCTTACTTCATGATCAAAAAATTTCAACTTAAATACTATTTATAAGAAAATAAATATCTCATATTGTCATCGCTAAAGTTATATGGTCGTCTACTTTTAAGTAGGATCTTATCTTCTTCTTCTTTTAAGTTATCAGAACCAGTTTCATATTAACAAGATAGAAAATACATCTAGCGTGTTGTCGGCCTACCACTCAGGAAACCAGAGCAACAACAACATACCCGTTTTTTAGGACTTATAAACTTACTTTTGCCAAAATTTAGCTAGTCATTGTTTACAGATTTACAAAAATGAAATTGTGAGTGTTTGAGAATCTAGAAGTGAGACGCTTACTTATCTAACCTATCATAGACTATGGAGAAAAACCAAAAAACTAGAAAATTAATCATTCGGAAATTAAGCAAGTGGAGGAGGCACAGTCTCCTCAGGAACTTATTGGTTGTCGTCCCTAGGCTTGGTGAGGTCCATACCCACAGTTCACTTGACGAGGAGAGTAATTTTCTAGTCCACTACTATGATCTGTAGTTGCAAGTATTCTAGTTGAAGCAAGATCTCACTGTAAGTTGTGTTTCTTCCTGTCATCACTTTCCCTAGCATAGTTGTCATATGCCAAAAGAGACCAAATGCGTGGTGGTTATTTGTCTCTCTGGAGCACGATGTGTCGGCGTTCGGGATCCATGGAGTGAAATCTACATCAATTTCTTCCTTGTTAGCTGGGTTTCTGTCCAATCTAACGTCGGCCTCGGTGAGCTCCAATTCCTCTCTGATCTCGAGAGGAGTATGAGTGTGGAAGGCCTCAACAACTACCATGGCTTCTTATTGAGCTCAAGGGATCAAGAGCCTTTGTCCACGATGTCGGCCTTGTCTGCACGGGCCTCCTTGAGGCATGAGATCTTGCAAAAAGAAAAAATTGATGCGACCAGAGTTGACATGCACCCAGGGCTTGGAAGTGAAGCCAAGTAACCAGGGTGGCTACGAGGGGATCGAGGAGATCACTAGAAGAGTTGCAGGGTGCCTATGTTGAATGTCACAACAACTTTTGGAATCCATTCCCCTCATTTGAATGTTACTAAAGGTACATTGGTTTGAATGAATGTTTGAATGAATGGGCATTAAAGCACCCATGGTCTCGGTTATATGCTTCCCTCGCAGGCCATAACTGAGTTTGCATCAAGGTTGAAGGTGGGGTGAATTCGCCTACACCGGGCATTGGTCAAATTTAAACTCTGTATGTGGGATATGACCCAAACATTTGCCACGAAAGCCTTTGGAAGACGGGCTCCCAAACCTCGAGGCTATGAGATGTCCTTCATCATCATGTGGAGTGACTCCCTATCACCCTATCTGGAGATAAGTAAGATCTTATCTTAATTCTATACATAAAATCAAATACTATCCCTAAATGTAATTAACCCTCTTATTTAAAAAAAAATTACAAATTAAATTATCTTAAAATATTCCTTTCAATTATTTTTTTACCATAATTAAATTAAATATGACTTTTAATATATTTATATTAATATTAGAATAAATATTAAAAACCCTTAAATTTACCTCAAAACTCAACTCCACAAAGAAACGGATAAATATATTTACAACTAACAAATATCTTCTCTCTTAAATGTTTTCACAAATATCTTCGGTGATAAAGGTTTCCCTTTACTCAACTTTATATCTTGTACAACAATGTTAAAATTTAATTTTAAAAACAAAACCAAAAAAAAAGGGAGATGAGAGAGACATTTTGACACCTAACAAATATCATCCCTCCGAAATATTTCCCATTTGATAAACTTTTAAGTGTACAACAATGCTAAAATTAACTCTAGAAAAGAGACGAAGAAAAAGGAACGGGGAGATACATTATTCCAATCACAAATATTTAAGTTGTCAAATGTTTTCCATTTAATTAACTTTATATCAATAAATTATAATAAATTATCTAAATATATAATTAATCTATAGATTTGGATTTATGAAACATAAAGGGGTTAATCAATTTTTATATGTTCTAATATACATAGTTATTTATTTTCTATTTAAATTTTATTATCTTGTAATTTTAACAAACATCTCCCTCACACTAAAGTATTTAGCTATTTTCAATACAATAATGTTAAAATTTAATTAAAAAAAACAAAAAAAACATTATACCACTAACAAATATGAAATATTTTTTTTTCCACG
>JZKD02S0186157.1:96431-109209 GCA_000966675.3 Picea glauca
GGATCATTTAATTTTCCAACATGATGGGCTGAAATCAATTTGTGTCACATCAAAACCTGCCAAGGGGGTGATCCATCCAAACACCTAACCCCCCATTTAGTATCCAAAATGTCGCCTTGGGTTTCTATGTCAATCAAACCAAGTCCCCCCTCATCCTTGGGCATGATACAAACTATCCAAGGGACCATGGGAAGACCTCAAGCCCTACCATGTTCCAATGTATGAGCACACAATCTATTCCAATTGGTGAAACTATGCTCTGCTTCGAAGCCGACAAGATACATAGTAGATGTGGGAGGCTTGAAGAATCCTATTCACCACTGTCATCTTAGCAACAAAGGAAAGATCCTTATACTTCCAAAACTGTAACCTACGTTGTAATATTTCTAGGCACCAATCCCACATAAAAACTGGTGAAAGGTATACTGCAAATGCTATACCAAGATACCACACAATAACTATTGGCTGGAAAAATCTCCAAGAAGCCAGAAACTATGTGGATCGATCCTCAACACCAACTATCCAAAAGTATGTCTTGTGATAACTAACAATAGCCCTTGAATCCTCACAAAACACTGCAAGTAAATACTTGGTAGTTGATATTGACTCCTCATCAATAGAGACTGACAAAAGGGATTCATATGCAAGATGGTTGTTATTCATATCCTCCCCCTGAGGAGAGAAATACCTCTGAGCTGACCCTGAAGACGAGTTGCCTTTAGTATATATCCAATAGCATTAATCATCAAAACATAGAGATAAGGGGCCAAAGGACACCCTTGTCTGATAGACTTGTGGAGTTGATGGATGCAAGGGGACAAAACGTTATCCAATGAAACAAAAGAAAAGGCACATGTAAACAAGGTGTTGATCATACCAATACAATGATGGCCAAATCCAAGACAAGTCAACATATCTGTGATAAATTTCCAATCAATACGATCATATGCTTTTTCATAGTCAATTTTTAGGAAGAGTGCTTATTGACCAAACTCCCTAACCCACTCCATGCCCTCCCAAGCAGACAAGACTGTATCCAAAATAAATTGTCCTTGTACAAAGCATGTTTACTCTCTATGAACAATTTTCCAAGCCACATCTTGAACTCTCCTGGCTAAATACTTGGCCATAATTTTATAAGAAACACTCAATAAAGTTATTGACCACCACCCACCAACATAATATCTAGCTGTATTCTTCGGAATAAGATTTTTCAGTCCTAGATTAAGCATTTCTAAAAGACTCCCTGTGGAAAATAACTCATGTGCAAGATTGCAAAAATTGTCCCCCATTGTATCCCATATCTCCTTGTAAAACTCACAAGGAAAACCATCAATACCAAGGGACTTCCCATTATGCATTGAAGATAGCGCAACAAAAAGTTCACCTTTCATAAAATCTCTTTCCAAACTATCTCGATCTCTAATCAATACTTTGTGAGGAACCACTCTAAAGCAAGCCTCCCTAGTAGCCACAATTGACTCAGGAGAATGGTAATCAGAGAAAATATTTTGAAAGTGAGCACTAAACATACCTTGAATCTCTGTTGGGTTTTCCTCAAGAGTCATGTCCTCTCTACACAGACCGAGAACTCTATCAACGACCACTTTCCTCTTCAAGAAGTTGAAGAAGAACTTAGATCCCCTGTCGCCTTCCTTAATCCACTAACGTTGAGATCTAACTTGAACCCCTCTAGCAATATAGTCTTCCTCCTTGAAAACCACCATCTCAAACCGATTTTCATTCTCCTGGAGGGTGATGTTATGCAAGTCCTCCTCCAAGAGAATACACACCTCCTATATTTGACACCAAGCCTATCGAAGATCTCTCCTACATTTTTGTGCAATCATGTAACCCCATCCCCTGATAAAATTCATAGTACGAAGGATGGTCTCCTCCCACCATAAAATCCACCCTTTGTCCTGCTTAAGATGAGGAAGAAGATTCCAAACACTATGCACCAAAGATCTGAAATCTACAAACTCCAAATGGGAAACATTCAACTTGAATAAAGATGAAGGTTTGGATTCCACCACATGCCCTACCAAAAGAGAAATCATAATGGCTAGGTGATCTGAACTTGTAACTGCAATCAACACATCAACCAAACACAAATGTCCAGAAATAAAGATATCACCCCTCAAACCATAGATTCGATCCAGCCTAGACTGAACCCTAGTGGAGCCCAAACGAAATTTGGACCAAGTAAACCATCCACCATAGTCAAGTTATTTCTTTCCCCAATTAGGGTCGAAAAAATGAAGAGAGGCTTTACACTTAGACCAAGCCTGCTTCTCTAAACAATTGATTACATAACTAACCCCTCCTCCCCTATCACCATCCCATTCAACCATGTTGAAATATCCTCCAATTATCCACTCATCATTTGGAAGAGAGGTCTCCATCCAAGAATATAGATGAACATGTGGATCTAAGGTTTGGTTCATACACAGAATAAAACCCAACAATCTCTCATGGAATAACATAATAATCCACATAAAACAATTGCTCGAGTCACTCCCTGAGGCTGTAACAAAACTCTACCGATACGGAGAAATCACTAACACTGTTGGTTATGTGTTATATTCTTTGCACAAGTAGTAGTGTCTACATTTCCCCGTGCGCATAGGGGGGTTTGAGGGGGGGCGAAATCCCCCCGAGAAAAAAAATTCTGCCTCGAGAAACATGTCACATATTTAGGTGGTTTTTTGGCACATGGTTTCTTTGCCGATGGTTTTCTATTTCGAGTTAAGGAATTAGGATTGTTGACTAATCCAGGTCATTGAGTTAGGGCTTTGGATGCCGCTGGATCCTATATGTATATTTTATTGTAAACAATGTAATATGATGAATGAATATAGAATATGTTGGTTTTCCCGGTTTGGGTTTCCAGGGGAAAAAATATCTGTGTAATGTTTGTATTTTCCATTGTATCTTTTCTGTTCTTTTACTAGAAATATGTTTGCAGTAAATATTGTACAAGGTCAAAATCTACATTTGGTATCAGAGCTTTGTTGTCTTCAGGGGGACACCTTTTTGGTCAAGGGTTTGGCTGTAGACTATGATAAGCCTTGTTACAGTGGGAGTCTGTGGTATTGATTTTTTAGGTGAATAGAAATGGCGAGCAATTCGAAAATGGAGATTGAGAAGTTTAATGGGAAACTTTTTGAGATGTGGAAGCTCAAGATGAAAGATCTGTTGGTGGAAAACGATCAGTGTATTGTGGTAGATCCAGGTAATGCACTGTAATATCCCCAAGGACGAGCCCCAATTGTATTTATAAATTGTAAACATGTTTTGTAGGATGGTGAGCTGAGTTATAATAAGCTAGGAGGATTATTTGGTGATTAGGCCGTAGAGCCTAGGTGTTAAAGGCGAGGAGCCTGATTTTGTATATGTAATTATGCAGATCATTAATAAAATATAAACATCACTGCATGCAGACCGGCCACAAAGAAAGAGTGATGGGGGACTAAGCTTCCACAAGGTTGGGTAAGGGAGGAGGCTAAGTGTGTGGGCCTAGGGGCTAAGGTATGGGGCTTACCTCTAAAGGGGATAATAATTTATTATTATTTCCTGAAGGCTAAGGTGGACATGTTGAGTTTTGTCCTAAGTTCCTGTAAAGGGAATGCGTGCTAAGTGGAACTCATGCAGCTCCAGGAAGACAAGTGTCGACGTGGGTGCATGCATTTAAAAGTTGAAGTGTCATCTGTGTTGGGGGTGGTGAGTCATTCTTCCAACCTCCACGTGGGTTCGTCCTCCATTCGGTCATGTTCTGTATGAACTGTGTGGCTGATGTGTATGATCTCGGTATGCCTCACGCAGCTCTGAAAGCTGAAGCCTATGATGTTTTCTTGAGAAGATGATACACCCTCAGTCTAAACCCATTTTTCCTCTGCACTCAAACCTTTTGTTTTGTCCTCTGGTGATGCATCCTGAAACTAGTGAGAACTCGTGGACTGAGCCATGTTTTCTATGAAGCTCAGGTATTATGTATTGGTCTGAGCCATGTGGTGTCGTAATGGTAGGTTGTTGTGGCCACGCAGTTCCTGGACTGAGCGTGGCTTGCTGCCTTCTATCATTCCTGTGTGAATGAGTGTTGAACCGTTATTGTTGTCCTCACCTGGCTGGAGTTGAGTTGAGGAATGTGTTGAAGAAGTGGCTTGTCAGGCCCGTGGTAGAAGAGTCAGGTTGTCAAGCCTGTGAGAAACTCTCTCTAGATGAGAGAGTCTGCTGGGAAGTGGTTTTCTCCCAGAGAGAGTCCAGCACCAGCTACGGAGCTCTGAGAATTCCTGATCCAGCTTGTTTTTGAGACCCAAAGAGGGAGTTGAAGCACCAATGGACTGTGCTTGTGAAGGTGTATACTCCCGGGTGGAACATGCATGTGGGGAATGAGGGTCCGTGAGTAGTGGGCATAAGAAGGCTCCTAGAGAGAATCCTTCTGGTTGCTCTGTGCAGTTTTCCTGTAACCTCAGCCTAGTCTAGGAATCCCTTGCCTTGGGTGGAGCTTAGTCCTAGCTCGGGTGTAACCCACTACTAAGCATGATGAGAAGCGTGGTCAATGGTTGGGGGGTTCGTCGAAGGTCTGCACATAGTTGGTGGTCCTCTAATAAAAGATAAGTACCACTTTTATGTTCATTTACATGTTGTGTAATGGTACATATGTTGTAATTGAAGAGTATCGCCTGTATATGTTGTATATGTTGCATGTGTAGGCTTACTGTTATTTCTACATTATTATGTTATATATATGTAGAATATCCATTCTATGTTTATATGGATGTGTATGTTTTTCCGCAAGTATCTTTGTGTGGCATAAGTTTAAGGCTGGAGCTGCCATAGATCATAATAGAGCAGTAGAGCTACAGGAGTGGTGGCATTACCCGACCTTTTGGTGGCCGGGGATGTTACAATATGGTATCAGAGCTTTAAAGGCTAGGTTAAGGTTGTGTAGGTGGCATTGCCCGTCCTATTGGTGGTCGAGGATGTTACAATATGGTATCAAAGCCATGGTTACAGCACTGAGCCTGGATGGGCCATGCTAGTGGAAGTTGAATCAAAAGTTTCAAAAAGAATTGTTGTCGAAGTAGACAAAATTCAAGTTTTGACCCATGATTTCAACGCTGAGTCTGGATGGGCTGGATAAGTGGTCATTGGACCCAATATTTAAGGTGGAAATTGTGTCTGGAGAAACCAATTTCGAACCTCAGAATGTTCCTGAGTGCCAAGAGGTTACCTTGGTCATGTTAAGAAGCTCAGGAGGAGTAGCGGTGTCATAAAACCACAACAGAAGTGGTGTTGGGCCGTAGAGTAATGTGGACCTTAGGATCTATTTGGGAGAAGGAGAATCCTTCACGACTGTCAGATCTGGTAGTGTTGCGAGGTAGTTAGCCATGAATTCCTTTGGAAATCCGCAGAGTAATAGAGTTTGTTCTGCACCGTAGGATCTGTTTGGAAGGAAGGGAAATCCCTTACAACCGTCAGATCTGGGGAAGATGCAGAAGATTTAACCCGGAAGCCCTTCAGACTTTGTGACTTTAGTGAAGTCTGATGTCAGAAACAAGAGAAGGGTTGAAGCCCGAAGCTCCGAAGTGGGTCTACACCGTAGATCTGGAGAGGAGAGCTCGACCGTTGGATCAAGCCAGTGTTAAAAGATCAAACGCAGTAGTGAAGGGAGAAAGCTCCCGAAGAGCTGAATTAGTGAGTCATGATGATGTCACTTGGATGGACGTGGACACATGGTATGTGTTCCACATGTCAGTGGGTTTTGAGCCCGTGGCAAGTTGAAATTCCATATGGAACGTGATGTGTGACACCCATTTGATTGGGCCACGAGTCAGTCACTAGTATTCTGCCATGTGGCACTTTGTATGATCATGGTTAGTGGGACCTGAGGTTACATAACGAAGTTAAAGTTCGGAGCACCCACAATGGTGTTGATCACGATACACCAAGATCAACGACCATGAGGCATTGCGGGGACCCAAGTTGCATGAGAATTGATTCTCCTAGGCGGTCCTGCAATCCAAACCACGACTTCACCGAGGGGTTACATGTCAGTGTCAGAAGAATTGTGGGATGAAAGGAGGGTTACTCCAAACCACCGTTGCATGCCCCCGCAATTGGAAAATGTTAAGTGATGTGACGTAATGATGTCAACAAAGGTGACATGGGAATGTTTGAATATTAACAGTTTGGATGTGTGGATGCGAGATCCTTCGAAGCTCAGAAGTCTCGAAGACCCGAATTTTCAGAACTCAGACGCCTGAGGTTCCATAGTAAGTGTCAGTCATCGGATGTTGAGTAGACGTGGACGGTTGATCCTCCCTACTTCGCGAGTTCGGTAATCTGGAACTCCGAGAGATTGTTGTGTTGTTCTTTCAAAACTTCCAAATCCGAAGTCCCCGGTAATCACCTATTGATCTAGCGCTTGATCACGGCCCATGGTCGCTTGGGTCAGGGGCTAAGAGAATAGGGGCTAGTGCCCAAAAACTGTGTTAAAGAAGGGAAAAGGTTTAGGAAGAAAGCAGGTGGGTTTCGTCTAGTTCGAACCCGCATCAAAAGAATACTAAAGACTTGGAACTTTGTGATAGGGTCCAACAAAGATCTAAGATCCATTAGCTCAGAGAAAAGAGATCGTTGCACAAGAAGTAAATCAGAAAAGAAGCACAAGTTTTAAAGGATCATAGCTTTCTGCTCGAGGATCAGAATTGAGCAAGGAAGTTGTGATTGGGAAGGTCTCAAAAAGAGGAATCTAGATGTAATGGTTACATTAAAACATAAAAATTGCTAGAGATGTCTTCAGATAGAAGAAAGAAGGCGAGAGAGAGACTTCTTGGTCTTTAGACAAATTTTCATTGTAATGTGTCTGTGAAAGACATGAGTTGTAATCATGTTTTTCTTTTTTTGAAATGAATAGAACAGAAAAAATTGATCCAATTGTATAGTGTTGATATTGTTTCATAGTTTATTGTTATTATGTGTTTTGTGAACGTATTATGTTCTTGGTGAGTGAATGATTTTGTGAAGAAATTGAATAAGTTTCAAGTGTTCTCTTCTGTAAGATATGCAAGGAGTGCGTATAGAGGAAACTTTTTTTTAAGGGCTCAAGAAGATGAGCGTAGAGTGTGCCAGGAGGGCACTAGAAATTCTTTTGGAAGATGCAGAAGGGATGAGTCCCTTTGATATTGAGTAAGTTATTCAACACTCGAAAGCTCAGGAGAGGTAGCGAACCGTCGATCTCAAGGAAGATCGAACCGTTGATTCCTTTCATCGAGAAATCATAAATCGAGAGTTGGGATAACATCTGATTCACAAGGAGAGATCTAGACCATTGAATCATGGTGAGTGTGAGTCGTTGATCTGATGCACTTGAATTTCGTGAAGTCGAAAGTTGGAAAGGGGAAGAGAACTGTTTTCTGATTTCGTGAACCGCAAAGTCCCGATTCACGAGAAAGGATCCACACCGTTGGATTACGAGGAGCTGTGAGTCGTTGGATCTAACTCACATGGATTTTGGAAAACTAGAGATCGGAAGAAAAGACGGGAACTGTTTTTCAAAACCCTGAAATGCGAATTGTCGATTCATGAGGAATTGATCTAGACCATCGAACCTAGAAAGATGTGGACCATTGATCGGAGGCGAACGAAGTTTGGGAGTTCAGACCTTGGGAGAAAGGAGGAGAGATAATCCTCGAAGTTCGCGAAGGGTAAAGTCCCGTAGCACTCAGAAGTTGGGCCCTAGGTCATAGCTAGAGGTCACGTCGATGGAAGTTAAGAGAAGAGGTAGCACGTGCTAGACTCTTATTTCAGATTTCGGGAATAGAGAGAATCGAGGGTGACTCATATCGAAAAACCCAATACGCGAAATCCTGAAACGCCTTTTGGATAGGTGTGTGGTCATAGCCGGTGGTCACGTAGAGGAAGCTTGCGCCCGTCGCTAGTTCTTGCGGGTGATGTTTCGTGCAAGGCTTGTGGATTTGTTTCGTGGAGGTTCTAGTAGGGACCCGAAGAGTTTCCCCAGCTTCGAGAGTTGAAGATCCATTGACCGGGAGGTCAGCAGACCCTGCTGAGGTGGGATCACTTCGTCGAAAGCGCTCAAGGAAGGTGTTATTGGACTAATCGATAGGTGCAGACACTAACAGATCTCACTAGATCCACTTGGATCTAGAACAAAACAGGACAGGACATGAGTCTTTCCCTAAGTTTTGACCGTTGAATTAGCTAGTAGGGAGAAACAAGTGACATACCTTTGTATCGCTTCCTAGGGTCTCTGTTGTTCCCACTTCGCTCCGGTGCTCTCATGAGGTCAAGACCAAGACAACACAAACCAACCAAAGTGAAGATAGGAAAATATATTCAATCGTCAACTTATGTGTATGATCAAGGAATTACACAATAAAGTAAGAATGACTTTATGGGAAAAGGACATGTCGTTGTATCATATTAATCGAAAGTAGAAGATACAACCTGATCGCCTTGATGTCGCAAGATTCATTTCAATGACTCTTAGCTCCAACACACACACTTGCTCGATCTTTGCATGAAGAAGATCCAACTCCTCTTGATAGACTTGCTAGAGTCTCCAAGCTCCTGTTCAAGCTAGGTTCTTCACAAAATTCCTTCACCAATTCTCCAATTAATCTTGCTTAACCTTTTCCATGAGAATCCCATCAATATATAGGAGAGTATGAGATGGTTACTTGGATGAGAATGATCCCACCAAATCAAGGAAACCATTAAAATGATAACCATTCGAATGCCAACCCATTCTCTAGAAGATTCCCTTCTAGAACCATCGAGACTTCATCTTTTTCCAAGCTTGATAATAATTTCGCACCCTAGATATGTAGCACATTGCGAGAAGTTCGCACCCTAGCTGAAGGCAGCCTGTGAGAATGGATCATTCTCGCACCCTAGGATATAAGCAACCTGCGAACTCTCTTCAAAAATATGTTTTCTAGGAAGAGATGAATGTCACTTTTCTTAGGAGAAAGTTCTTGTTAGGAGCCTGAGTACACCATCATCAATACACCATCAATATGAACAAAATCATGGGTAACAAAATGCCCCCCAAAGTATGAGGCCGGAATCAGTGACAGCCGAAATACTTTGTAGATTGCGTGTGTGTGTCGGAAACCAGGAGCGCACCTAATCGAAAACCTGTGAACAACCAAGCATCTACAAAATATCATACTAGTTCTGAGGTAGGCATTCCCATACTCAGATCACGGACCGATGACATTATAAGCATAGGTCATGGCCACCAATCATACATTGTGGATCCATGCCGTCAAAATATCACATAGCCACCAAGAATACACTGTGGATCTATGCAAGAAAAATCAAATTGAGACGACATAGCCACAAGACATACAAAGTGGATCTATGTGTTGCAAATTATACATATTCCATCACAACCTGGACAAAAGAGATGAGATCCAGGGTCTTCAATCCTGTCGCTCGAAAGTACGAATCTAACCATGTGATTACATGTGTTGAAGTCGAACATGGTAGAAACCACTTGATTACCGGGCATTGATGAAACCGTTAACAAGTGCGAGGGAAACCACCATTAATGTCAATGACTCCCAAGGTACACTAGTACAATCCACTGAATGTGAATGAATGAGTTGAGGTCGAACATCCGACGGAATCTTCCGATCAAGGGTCAATGATGTAAACCCACTGTCGAAAGTGAGGAAACCTTCCATTGAGGCATGCAAGTTCCAACGTACCAAAGAATTTCTAAGTCTTGTTTCCGGATAATGAGCTGAAGTCGATGGAACAAAACTCGTCACAAGAGGGCCTTGATGTATCCCCCATCAATGACACGAAATGAGTAACAGATTTTGAAGGTGAAACAGAGTATGATGTAAGCTGGACTGGACACAGAGAAGGCCGACACAGAGAGAATGGACAACTGCAAATGGTTGACTCAATAAAGGTTTCAGATGAACTTTTCTTGAACATATGAATGACATGACCAATGATTTGGAAGCATTGACTCAGAGACGACGCAGTGTATGACCTTGTAGCAAATCGAATGAGAGACAAATGGATTTCCCAAACTGGATTCAAATAATGAATAGGGGGGTGTCATGTTCAAGAGCGACATTTACTACCAATTAATATGAATACGAGAACATATCCCTTTCCCAGATTCCCCCCCACCATTTCTGGCGAGTACCTATTTATTTTTACGCAAGCTTGAGGAGGATAACATATGCTTGTTGATATAAGCTCATCCTTTGGATAAGTCCTTCAGAGTATGTTTAATGAACCCTAGGAAGGAGTTGTTTGGTCCCATTACAGGTCTGTCAATGTTTGTTTAACGAGTCCAAAGATAGAAAACTCGAAGGTTTTTCATGATTATAGAGTCTGGAAAAACACTTAAAAGAGAACTCTCTCAGTTCCTTTTTCGTAAAATAATCTAATGAGACCGAAAAAGAAATAAATTATCACCCAACAGGCACTTTCTTCAAATACTTTAACAAGCGTGAAAATAGCAAGGTCTCTCGACAATCTTTTCATGTTTAGAGAGTCTGAAAAGAGCTTAAAGGGGACTCCAGGGGGGTTCCTTTTTCGTATAACCTTGTTGAGCCCAAAAAAGTGATAAAAGTGTGCTCGATCGTGTTCTCATGTATTTTCAAGCATGAGAACGGACAAAGACCAAGCTCGAGATTTTGTACAAAAACCATAAAAAAAACAATTAAAATATGCGATAAAGAAGAAAAAATATATGCATCCATGTGCATGAATATCAAGGTCGTTACGTCTGCAAAAGTCACACTCAAAAGGGTATTAGGCATTAGGTTTTAATAAATAAACAATTATAAAATCCAATAACAAATGGTAAAAGTAAATATAAAGGGGTAAAAGTTCTTTTTACCATAGTCATTTTAACTTTACCAATATTTGAGTCCCAAAACCCTCTTTTTCCCTTGAATTTCGGCGCTCGATTGCTAGAGTTACGAGCATCCATTCGACGAACCATCTATGGAAGTGAGGTAAGCTCCTTGTCCTCTATCTTTTCATGGTTTGATTTTTCATTTTCATTGGCAAAAATCATAGTTTTGAGTTTGTTTTGGGGGTTAAAGTTGCGCTCAGCCATTCTCACAGGCCAGCCACACGGGACCTGCGAGAATGCCTCATTCTCACAGGTGACCCCAAAGGCACCTGCGAGAACTTCGCATTGTGCCTAAAGGGCACCTATGAGAACCACAAAGTGGAAATTGTTTTAAATTTTTGCTCAATGAAAAATATACCAAGTGTTGAATAGAGTTACTAACTTTCTTCTTATGCTTCTTATGCAGGTATTTGGCCATCACCATGGTTCTGGAATGGCGTGAAAGAGAGCATGAAGAAGATGATGCCATTACCGGGAATAATCCAACCACTGTTGTTGCTTTACGAGACGGTGGTCTACTGAAATTCTTTCGTATCCCGGGTATGAGGGCCCAAGTCAGGTTATTAGAGTACCTTGTGCATATGTGGGATCCCGACCAGCAAGTATTCCATGTAGGGGTCCACACATTGTCCTTGGATATCGAGGACATTTACTTCTTGAAAGGACTGTCATGGAATGGGTACCACGCAAGACTGACAGGTAGCAGAGGTGGTGGGATGCCCATGAGTGAGTATTTTCGTTTGCACTGTGTTCCAGCGGCAGAGAGGAGCAAAGGGAAAGTAGCCATTTGGGGAGTGCGGGATTTGACCCTTCACACTATTTTGTTCACCATTGCTCATATGGCTGGGAGTGCTGATCCTCACATGGCTCTCTAGAGATACTTTCAGTATGCCATAGAGTGTACTGAGCCTCGGGTTTTTAACTGAGCAGACGCAGTGCTTCATAGCATGAAGAGGCAGTTGACCAAATGCAGGCGAGGCGACTTGAAGCAATTCAAGTACGGGTCTTTGTTGGTGTCATTCTTTCTTGAGAGGGTTCCCTTGCTAAGGCTACAAGTTGAGTGGGGTTTACCGGCTCCAACAGATCCAAGAATGCTGAGGTGGTGTCAGCTCATGGCCCGACACGTAGCTGGACCAATTATCAAATATAATGATGCCTTCTTAGACTGGTTGCGACCACAGATGTTGATGGCTGATGATTATGCATACGCCGGGTTGGACTTCTGAGGAGATCCAGACTTGGTCCTGCCCGAGGGCGCTCAGTGGGGGGATCTTGGTAAGAAGTACACATTTTTCTTTTTAAATGTTTTTGTGAATTTTATCATATGCAAATGTTTTTTTATGTTCATCCAAGGTCTAAATACAAAATCCTTTTTTGATGACACAGACTTGGGGCCTTACTGACCTCCTGGTACTTCTCCTATTCAACAACGAGGAGAGGTGGCTCTAGTGCCATGATGGGACGTCGAAGATTATGAAGCGGTGGAACAAAACCTAGAGGGTTTGACATCAGACATTCCGGACATGCCCCTTGGAGAGGTTCCACGACGTTATCAACGTCATATAGTAGGAGTGTCAGAGTCCATTGGTCGACTGCTTCGTAGGGTTGCCCAGACAGCCATGTGTTACCGTGAACGTCATCCATGACATCACTTTGTAGAAGCTATAAGCTTCAGATTTTGAAATTTTGGTCCTAGGACAGAACTTTTTTGTAAAAACTCTTTTGATCGTTATATATACATACGACTTCTACGAGTTTATCTTATGTTGTGTGAAAATTGATGTGATTGATTTATAAATGACCCAAATGTCTGTCTAATACATAGTTAGCTAATGCATTAGTTAATGTATTTATACGTCTAGGAATATG
>JZKD02S0186157.1:138045-167374 GCA_000966675.3 Picea glauca
ACCCAAAGTCTCCCTTTCTCTTTGGTGTTTTCTTTCCACTAATACAATCCTTTCCATTGGTGGCATGAGTCTTGTTTGTTTCTTGTTCTTATGTCCTTATGCTCTATAGTTTAATAGTTTTTATCATTCTTAGTTTAATTCTTTGCTTATCATTTATGTTTTACACTTCTAACTCTTTCCTCTACTGCTGTCTTGCCTAGCTGACCCAACTGGGCTTGTAAGAACCTCTATTTTTCTCATTTAGGTGACAAAAGAAGTGCAACACAAGTGTTATGGATAAAATAGTCATATATTCTTTAGTAAAGATCCAAATTCTATAAAAATAGATGCATTAGAAAGAGGAAAATCCCTAGTGTTTTAGGTACAAATTTCATAATCATATATAAAATATTGGACACATGGAATTATGTACAAGTTTGTTCTCCAGAAAAGACAAAAAATCAGCAAGGTTTCAGAAAGTTACCATAACTTTCACTTGGAACATCAAATTTTACTCAGACTTGTGGCATTGTAGAGAAGACATATCATAGTACTACAGGATGAAATTTCAAACTCATAAGGGCCAAAATTTCATAAATACATTGCCGAAATTTCATAAATACATTAGAAGGAAGGTCTGCTAGAAGGACAATTCCAAATCAAGGTTTCAAAGGTATGTTCCCTTAAAACTATCATAACTTTTGATTGGGATGTCTGATTGATTTGATTCAAAAGCCGTTGGAAAGAGAAAACATAGAATATTATATTGAAACAAGGATTATAACTATTTTATATTATTATTATTAATATATTGAAGTTGTAAGTTGAATGTTTGGGATAGACATCAATTAAGAATCAATGGAAATACCCCATTTTTATAGAGATAAATATGAAGATAAAATCAATCTTATGGAATGGTTGAGGTTGGTAAAGGAATCTGGTATGAATCCTTCAAGGGAAATATTTTTTTTTCTAGTGAAGCTTGCAAATGGTGGTTGATTATTGATGATGATACTAGATGGAATGTCACTTCGAAAGAAATTGAAAAACTCTTCTCAGATAAATGGATTAATGTTATAGAAATTTTTTCCTCACCCCATGCAACTTGCTTGGATGACCTTTCCATTTCCCTATGCAAACTTGAAGTCCCCTTTTGTACTTCCTAGAGCCAAAAAATCATATTTTTCCACATATACGTGCCCTACTAGTTAGACAACATGTGTATATGTAGGTGGCACCACTACAACCCACATACATCGGGTTTGGTACTCAAAATTAAAAAATGTGTCGGGTTTCCATGTCATGTCATAGGATCCATGATCCTTGACCTTCCATATACTAGAAATGTTCTGAATCGTCCCTTCAGTTCCATTTGAAGGCTATAAATTGAGCTATATCCAAGTCGTGGAAGGAGAGAGAATTCAACTTTTGAGAGCAAAGATACTCTGGAGAAATTTTCACTTCACATTGAGTTTGAATCCCTTTATCCTTTAAAGTCTGAACTTATTGTTCAACCCCCAAGATATTCCTTCTTTGATGGAGAACCTCATTGTCTCCTTTATATGAGCTTGCCTTTGGTGGAGGATTGAAGTGGTGGAGGTCTAGCTGGAAGGGACTTAGTTTCTCGGTTACGAGACATACCGATACAAAAGTTTGTCACCTATACACTTTTGTTGATTATTTTAATAGAAATACTCTTTTCTCGTCGAATTGATATTTTGAAAATATTTGAATTATTATTTCATGGGCGTATTTGTCATGTATGTTAATGGATTATGCTATTTTATATGCTAACATTATATATTATCACTATATGCTTGTGCATCTTGGTTGTTGAGGACAAGTTGTAGGTATAAATATTCGAGTTGCGTGATCAACTGTGATCTTTATCGAACGTCCAGACGAGGTAGGCTCTTGATATTGTCTTGTTACCATTTCATTTATATAGCATACTTGGGATTAGAGTTGATTTCTAAAGTCATTCCGTCTGTTGTGGTTTACCCCATGCCATAGAGAGATTTTCCTCATAACAAAATTGGTGACCATACTAGGGATTGAATCTTTTGTTTGAGGTTTGGAGTGTTTTTCTCCTTGACTTGCTCTCTGTTAGCCTGAGTTTCCTTGTCTCCTGATTGCTTGACAACCTATTTTTACTTTGCATCTAATTTTCTTGGCATAATCCTTGCCCTAACAATGTTTTACTACATATACACGGGTTTTCCCTTGACATACACGTACATATGGAAGTTGTCCTTATATAAGACATGTACATACATGAGTTTTTCTCAAAAACTAACGTACATCAACTTTTCGGCTTACTGGCTGAGTTTGGTGTTTGATGGGTGAGTTTGGTTGGTTGTTGAGCCTTCTTGGGTATCTATCCTAACTGTTGAGTGCTTATAGAGTGATAAGAAACCTTCTTATTATTGTATTTTCAGACGGTATTCTTTTTTATAATCTTTTTCATTGGTTTTCCTTGCATCTTGGTCTGAGTGTTTGCTTCTTGGTGTTATCTCACTATGTTGCCTTGGGTCTTTAGTTTGATTAATATTGTTTAAAGAAAAACCTTAGATTTAAATTTTTGAGTCTCATCCTCCTAAAGTTTGATGTTAATTTCACCTTAGAAGATTAAGACTTTTGAATCATAGTCCTTGTTGGTCCTCAATTTGGATTGTGGTTCTAGAACCTCTTAGGCTCATGACTCTTTTGGTTCCCTTCATGACTTATCCTTAAATAGATCCATCCCATTGAAAAGTTGATATGACACCCCTTCATCTTCACTCATGACCCTATAAGCATGACTCATTGTACCCACTTACCTATCTAATCATTTTTTGATGTGGAAGTGTTTCCTACTCATTAGGAAATTCCGTAGCGACTGTCACATTTATTATCCATCCACTCCAAGTCATGATTTCCACGATTGAGATCATGTCCCTTGTTTTCAGTGCCAGAATTCAATTAAGATCCTTCAAAGATCTTGCATTTATGATCCTTGGTAACAGTTTTTAAATTTTGAAAAAGTTCAACAGTGCTGCGCTGCGTAAATTTGCCAGTTTCGATCAGGTGACCGCATGTCAACTAAATCCAATGCTGTGAGATATTTCAGGGCTGAAGTTTCCTTAATTTCATCCTAATATCACACTAAGGATATCAATAGGTGTCGACTTTACAGGTATCATGTGCAACCTCCTTTCAATATTTATTTTCACAGGAAATTTGTGCTCGGGTTTTCGGTTTGTTGAGCTTGCAGGGTAGTAGAGGAGCCATATTTGAATTCCTATAAACGTCCTC
Source organism: Picea glauca (assembly GCA_000966675.3). Taxonomy (NCBI): domain Eukaryota; kingdom Viridiplantae; phylum Streptophyta; class Pinopsida; order Pinales; family Pinaceae; genus Picea; species Picea glauca. Next base: position 141,319 of record JZKD02S0186157.1, read on the forward strand.
ACCCATGTCCATGGTCTAATTATTGTTTATTACTTTAGCCTTTGAAGTCCCAGGTCTGTAATAACCCATCCTCTGTGTATGCATTGCGCTACCCAGAGGCGATGCTCAAACCCTCTCTATTTTTTATGCTCCCCTTTTCATCCTATACAAAGAGCCATTTCAGATCACCCCTTCACAGTCTAATGCTCTAAAAATCCTATACATATCTAAAAGTCTATTTTCCATAGTCAAGCTCAGCTTTATAAGCATTTTCAGTTTTAAAGAGCCATCCTTGTGCATTTGATACCTGAATTGAAGCTTTCTAGTCATCAGCATCCCTTAAGCCTCTTAAGGAACCTCATTTTGAGTCATGGAGACCCCTCAGTCAAAGAAAGCACACAAAGGTGGCAAGATAGTTAGGACAAAACCTATGGACATGTGCCTTTTTGACACAGAGCCCATGGCAAGGGAGATGTTTCAAAGAGTAGGATGCCTCTCTTTCTGTCAGAACATGCAGAGAGGCCATCCAGAAGTGGAAAAACAATTCGCATTAAATTTGATGGAAAGAAAACCGGAGTTGGGGATTTGGAATTTGAGGTAGCCAAAACCTCCATCTCAGCGGCAACATGAATTCCCATTTCAGGTGAAAATTGGTTCAAGGCCATGGTTTTGTGTTCACCCTTTGTTAAAGATCTCTTCAAACTTGAATATCAAATCAACGAGTTATCTCAGAGTATGCCGAGGAATCAGTTGATCGATCAATTTGATAGAATGTTGAAAATCATATAGAGATATTTTACTTGTGAAGGGAGATTTAACACCTTGTACCATTACCACGTAAGGTTGTTGTTACATTTGACTGGTAAAGTTAAGATGAATGTTCCTTATTACCTATTGAGAATTATAGGTAAAATGTCAGATAGGGTGCAAGCCAAATCTAAGGATGTAGATTCTAGCCTTTTTCACTCTAGATTGATCAAAATGTTAGTCTTTGAAGAGTTGGGAAAGAAAGAGATCTCATGGGAGAATTTTGTGGTTAATTCTCACTTCATGATGGACCCAACACCTACTCCCCAATCATAGATTGCAAGTCCTTAATCACTCACTAGTACTAAATCAGGGATCAACAAGAAGAGAAAGGGCAGAGCCCCTGTTTCAGAGATCAACAAGCAAGTTAGGGAGGTTGAGGAGGGAGTTTGTCCTTCTCCACATAGAGATTTCTCATCACTACCTCCACCAGGGTTAGAAGAAGTGCCTTCTTCTACCAAGGTGACATCTAAAAGGGGGAAGAAGCTTATCTTTCCCTCTCCTCTTCGAGTAGTTGAAATCAAGGGTAATAGACCTTTCACTAGGTCATCAATCCATAAGGAGTTTTTTCAAGAGCATCCTTTTCCGGAAGCCATTGTTCTAAAGAAGAAAGGAAAAAGAATTAAAAGGCATGTGGAGGAGAAATCTGAAACCCTTACTCAAAGGAAGAGGAGAAAAGATAGTTTGCAGTCTACTAAATACAAGTAGGAAACCCCTGTGCAAAGAAGGAAGAATAAAGGTAGAGTCAAAAAGGAACCTGATGAGACAGACAAGACACTTCCCATGCAGGAGGAAGAAAGGTTTGAGGAGAATCCCATTGAGACTCAGCATGCCACTATCCCTCCTGATAGCCATACCTACAAAAGACTGATCAAGCAGCTTAGGGATGCAAGGAGAGAAATAGCTCATCTCAAAGAAGAAGACAAGGTCCACTTGGCTCAAATGAATGGGCTCATGATTGGCTACAACCATACCCTGGACTTGGCAAGGTTCGCAGCGAGATAGGCTCTGCCTCTTCATAAACATCTAAAGAATATTTACAGACAGAACAAAGATTTCAGTCTCAGAATAGGAAGATAAAGGTAGAGATGAGACACTTGCAATATGAGGTAGCTCAAAGAAATTTACAGGTGTTGGTAGAAGCTGCCAATGAAAATGATAAACCAGTAACTAAGGAGAGCTCAACTACATCGAAGAATCCTGCCAGCGCTAGGAAGAAGAAATCTGTTGAGCCACTTGAAGAGACTCTTTCTACTAGAAAGAGTGTAAGGCTAAGTGTTAAGATGAAAAAATAGTTGGTAAGGGGTAAGCTCCATTTTTGGGAATTGTTCCTTTTTGGGAAGGTTAAATGATATGCAGATACTATGTTTGCCATCTATACAGGCTCCTAGGCGTTTAGCTATATGGATTTTGAGTTTTTTCTAAAGTGTTAGCTTCACTCAGTAGTAAATGGCATTATCTATGGTATAGTCAAGGCATATGTCATAATTGGAAGGACAAAAACTGCTCTGCACATGTCCTAGATTCAAAGACATTGCGTTTTGGAAATGATACCCAAAGCTGTATGCAAACATAGCATAATTAACGCTACGTACAGGTGCTACGTAATATCTTACAGAGAACAGAAGTTGCACACAGTGGCGCTATGTAAAGCACTGCATAATATTACACAGAGGGAAGAATTGGTATATGGGTGCAACACAATGTCGCTACCTATAGGCGCTACATAATATTTGACAGGGAGCCAATTTACACACATACACAACACAGAGGTGCTACCTATAGGCACTAACTTCTCTCCTTGTTACATTTTAGGGTGCGCTACCCAGAGTTGATACACAAGGAAGTTTACCAGCAAACACCAGGGATCTAGGAAGACTAGGCCAACAACTTTGGACAAGTTAATGATGGAGAAAGCGACATAAGTAGCAGTTGGCATTCTGAGGACAACTATAGGCTCCACAGGGACACATGGAAAAACAGGAGATGAGCAGCAAAAGAGGATCAAAGTAGTTAGAAGCATGATTAGATTAGTCACCAACATTTTCCTATTTTATATCATAGGCAGTTATCTGAGTTGTTAGAACAAATAAATGTCTAGAGATTTTCAATGGAAAGAGGCCATCTCGTACCTCCATCTATTGCATCCCTTTCTTGTTATAAATAGATAGATCTATTGCTTTAGTGGGTTCAGATGGTTGAGCAAGGCTCCCTAAAGTGTAATATTTTTTGAAGTGACTGTGATCTAGCTGTGTATTTGACTTAAGACTTTTTGACTAATACAAATCAACTTCTATTTTAGCCTATATTCTTCTAATGCTAAATGTTCATGTTGTGGATGCTTCACATGGATAACTATGGTAATGTTATGGTGGATGTTTGATCATTGTATTATCATGGTGTTTATTTATCTTCTTAGTTCCTAATTTCAATAAGATCTTGTCTTAAGAAACGTTCTTCCTTAGGCTCTTGTAGACCTGATGTTTGCAGTAGCCATTACACCTCTCTCATTCAATTCTTCCCTCTATCCCATTTACTCTCAAACTACCGATTGAAGTTAGTCAAAACATTATTTGTTGGTACATGTTAGCCCTGTTTCTGAGTTAGGATATTATCATTTCGAGTCTTTTCCATCTGACCCTTTAAAAAACACTCATACATTCACATATAACCTGATGGGTATTGGGCTTACCTTCTATGCAATTAGAAGGTGACTCCTAGTGCTAACACTTGGTATCCTGCTTGGCTTGTCTCTCTTTTCTTGCAGTAGAATCTGCATATCAAGTTGTTATTCAGTCCTTCCATTTTCATTTCGTTATATGGAAAATACAAAAAAAAATGTTCATTTTTCATTACGAAATTTTCTCTTTTGGTTATTTAGTATTGATATTGACATATGAGGAAGATTGTGTTTTATTGAAATTGTATAAATTGCATTGAAAGTTGCATTTGAAAATCTTACCACCTTTTGAGAATTTAGGATTAGGACTTAGCATTATGTTTATATTCATTTCTTTGATATGACGAGTCATAATATCACCAGTTTCATGACCATGTCTCTTGACTAAACAAAGCCATTAAAAGTAACGCTAATTAATTAAAATTGATTAGAAATTATTTTAGTTCTCAAGGTACACAAACAAGCATAAGATATAGGGCCTTGGAATAGGATTTTGTGAGTAAAATTCTCCAAGGATATTAAACTAAACATATGTGTCTGACCAGGGAGTGGTGAAATCCATTGTGTAATTAGTGGAGTTAAGGAGGAGGTCGCATGAAGTTGGTTACAGATATATCCCTCTAATACCTTCTTAGTGTTAGAGATATTTCTGGGGATCTATTCGTATTTGGGGGTCTTGCAGTGCTTTAAATATTTCGTTTTTTGTTACCCTGCCCATATGGTGTACCTGACTTACGATTGTTCTCCTGCGCATTGGTTATATCTTGGTGGCTCTAGTTTTTTGACATAGCTAGCCAAATAGGTTACTTGCAGGGGTTATTCTGTAGGTACCCTAAATCAGATAAGGGTTGGACAACAAACAACCTTTTTGGAGGATTACCTCTCTGGGGGATCTGACCGACTGCGTTGTTAAGCCCACGAGGGCCCTTATAACTGATTATGATACTTCCAATATTTTGAAGGGAGTCTCAGGCCCCTCTTGGGTGAGGAATACCTACTCTAGCAAGGGAGGCCCCTTTTCAACTACTATATCTTGTTTTTGTGCATTTGGCCTTTTTTTTAATTTGGTGTGCTATCTAATTGTTAGTTGGCCCTAGGATTTGGTTTTATATATCAAGTCTTGAGTCATAATGGAGCAAGACTGAATTCCTCGCAGGACTCGTCGTTTGTTAAAATTACCACCGCATCTTGAGTCTTTTCCTTCTAAAATGTGTAAAGTTACTAAACGTTGTACACATATCTCCACCTACCAAACTTGTGATTATACAATTAAGAGTACTGAGTCGAGTCTGAATGACACAAGGATTCCCTCGACTCCTATACCTGTTGTAGTTAATGGGGTTCCTTCAACTCTTTAAGCTACGGCAGTTGTAGTGTCAGAGGTTCCCATCCTTACTCCTATCCAGCCTGTGGTTGCTACCCAACCCATAGTAACGAACCCTTTTGGGTCTCTTTTTGGTACACCTGGATACAATTCTCAGTCCATACCTTCGGTCTCTAATCCTTTCTCTTTTGGTATGCCAAATATGGCATCGAAACTTTCATCCTCCATTCCAGTGACTAATGCAAATCCTAGTTTTGGACCTGGGGGCATGGCCCCTCCGCATACTCCTCTCTCATTTGGTGGAAGTCAAATTTCCCAAACAAATCCCACAGTTGGGTGTCAACCTCCTTTTTCTTCTGGGTCTAATCCTATTCTCAATGCTCATAGATGGATTACTCAACTGGGTGGACAAGCCACCTCCTATATTACATCCTTTCCCCCTTCCTCCTCCACTTCAATTCCGACGAACACATTTGTTATGATGAATCCACTTTTATCCTCCAAAATTCCACACAGAGGGGGTCATTTTTACGCTATGGGAAACCTCCATCTTGGAGATCCTCTAATTGGGGGCAATGTTTATCATCCTCACTATGTCACTCCTGAAGGTATGGTGCCCATACAACCTCTTATGAATCAATTTGGAGGAGGATATTACCCTACCAAACAAGGCCATGGTGTATACCATAACCCTGGATGGTCTTCCATCCCTCAACACTAATCTTTCCCAGGAGAATGGGCTTAGATGAAACAACCTAGTCTCCCTTTTTTGGCCACACTTAATCTGCCAAATTTTTCGAGATTAATTAATGACCTGGTGCGTCATGATTTGTCATGACCCCTCGTCCCCACCAAGATTCCTTCAAACATTCCAAAATTCGAGGGAAATATTGATGAGGATCTGGGTGATCATGTTACTACTTTTCATCTTTGGTGCTCATCCAATTCTCTTAATGACGATTCTATTAATTTGAGACTGTTTCAATGCACCCTCACAGGGGTTGCAGTGAAATGGTATATTGAGCTACCAGGGGGAACATACATGAACTTTAATCACATTATTTTGGTCTTTCTCAACCACTTCCAATTGTCAGTTCGTTATGATGTCGACATAGAACTTATGTTGTCCCTCCACCAAGACAAGGCCCCGCATATCTCGGACCATATCCAAGAGTGTCATAGACAGAAGAGGTTGATTAAAGCCTACATTCCTCCAGAGTTCCTATTGGAGTGGTTACTTAAGTCCTTATTGCCTTATATTTTGAAGGACATTTCTACATATGGAGTAACATCTGAGGAAGAAAATATTTTCAAATCCCAACAATTGGACCTCATATATGCTCAATCTGGGATGTTATATGAAATTCTTCCAGACGCGTCGCGGTAGAATTATGACCCTAGAGTCTATCCTAGGCCTCATGTTGATTTCATCATAGGCTCTACAAATGCTAAGTCTATAGACTTGGTGACGAACCAGTCGAAGGATTTTTATCTAAGAAATTTTGTAGTAGGACAAGCTTCGTCTTCATCCTCCACTCCCACTTAGTTGGTGTATGTGCATTTTGTACAATCGTCGACCAACCCAAATGGTAACCAACAACTAGGAGGGAATAGAAAGAAAGGATGAGGAAATAATCGTAAGGGTGGGAGAAATAATAACAAAGCCAAGGACATTATTAACAATGATAGATCAAATAATAATGTCGGCAAGGGAAAGAAAGAAAAATAGAAGGTGAAGTTTCCTTGTAAACTTTGTAAAGATGATCGCCTTACCCACCTATGCCCATTGTGATGACCAATCCATTTTTGCATTATCAACACATGGCTTCAGGGTCCTCCAACACTGGAAATGCATTGAACAGGAGTCAAAACCCCCTGGCACATGAAGGTGATCATCTATGTGTTAATATGGTCAAGTCTCAGATTGATGTAGCCACTCGATCTCATGATTAGAATTCTTCATAGACTGTTGCAGGTCTAGAGTCTCCCCCTCCTTCGGAAACACCTTTGTAGATCGAAAATCCAGAGCCTCTACCTCGTATTCTAAAAGGATTACTAAAATGCTCTACCCACAATCCTAATTCCATAGTTTCCCATAACTATTCGATTGTCGAAGATCCGGCTCAAACCCCTTGTGCAATGTTGACTTTGGAGGTGCTCTAGATGTGTCCTCCACAGAGGAATTCCTTGTTATCTTTGTTAGGATCTCTAGACCTATCTGGCTCGAAAGTTATTAAGTTTGAAGTCACGGATGTTAAGCCTCACTTACCTTACCATGTGGCGTGATGTCCCTAACCTGTTGGAAAGCCATTGGCTCTCCGAATTTCTCTCAATCTATGACTATGTTGACTTCTTTTGATGGATGTTCTCTTCAACCCCATATAATTCTTCCCGCTTTTTTGGTCCAATTAGGTGGAAAGATAGTGGAGGTTGATGTCGAGGTGGTTGATGCACCCCTTGACTATAATTTATTACTAGGGAGTAATTGGACTTATTCCATGAACGCAATCGTGTCGTCTGTTTTCCACACTTTATGTTTTCCTCACGAAGGGAAGATAGTGACGATTCATTAGTTGTCCTTTGCGCATGCTAGTCCTAGTGCATTAGTTGGACCTTTGATCCTGGTGATCGACAATTCTCGACAGGAAACCGAGGATATTGGTGTCAGAATGTATTCATATCTTGTGGGTAGCTTTAATTGTTTGGCACCAATCCATCACATTTATGCCATTTCCAGTAGGTCTTCATCATCAATGAGGTTCGTTCCTTTTCGTAATTTGTATTTCAACGAACCTTGGACCCTACCTTCCCTGACCATGTCCTGTGAAAGTTAGTCACATATTAGGATGGAAATTCCATTGTCAGCAGTAGAGGTTGCGTATCAAGTTGTTATTAACACTTCTACTGACCTGGATCCTTTCTCCTCATGGAAGGATGAGGAGGATCCCGTTCTAGAGACCGTATGGGCCACCCAATCATCTTGTTCACATGATTTCCTCGACGATAATTTGCCTTCAGATGAAGCCATCTTAGCGGACAAATTTAGATATACCTTGAGTGCAATGGTCGGTCACATTGTGGTTTCGCTAGATACGCATGGAATTTATGCTTAAGGAAACATGGTGAATATTTCTCCTACTGTCATGATCAACATCTCTCGAGTTCCTGGAAAAATTGAGAGTGTATATATCGATGCAGATTTTTGTCTAAATAAATTCATATCTACACCGATCTATTCAAATAATTTCATGACATATTTGCTTGGTCGTACGAAGAGATTCCATGGATACACTCTAGCATTGTCGAACATGAGTTCAAGACTTTTCTGGATGCTAGACATGTTCGACAACATCTTAGAGTTTTTAATCATAGGAATGCCCCTTCTATTAAAGAAGAGGTAGAGAAGCTACTTAATGTTGGTTTCAACTATCTAGTTCCTTTGACTGAATTGGTATCCAACCTCATTCCTATGAATAAGAAAAAGGAACCATCCACATATGTATGGATTTTCGAGACCTAAACAAGGCTTGTCCTAAAGACAACTTATCGACTCCTTTCATTGACCAGATTCTCGATGAGTGTGTGGGAAGCGAAGTTTTTTCTTTTATGGATGAATTTTCAGGATATAATCAAACCTGAGGATCAACACAAGACGACGTTTATTTTTCCTTGGGGTAATTTTGCATACCGAAAAATTCCTTTTGACCTTAAAAATGTTGGAGTAACCTTCCAACGCTCCATGAAATTTTGTTTTCACAACATCAAACATATTGTCGAAGCTTACCTCGATGATCTCACTACTCATTCTCGCAAGAGAGTAGATCACTCTACTCACCTTTGACTAGTATTTGAGAGATATCATTATTATCGCATTCGTTTAAACCCTCACAAGTGCATATTTTGTGTTATGTCTAGCTGTCTCTTAGGATTCTTAGTCTTTGAACATGGGATCATGGTGGATCCTATGAAGTTTGATGAAATACTTCGATTTCCTCCCCCACACAACATTCGACAACTTCAGGGTTTACAAGGGAAGGCTAACTTCTTGCGTCGGTTCATAGTGAACTATGCCAATTTAACTAAGGGTTTCATGCATCTTTTGAAGAAGGATACTCCATTTATATGGGATGAGCAAGCCCAAGAATCCTTCGATGCTCTTAAGAAAGCCTTGGTATCGATGCCTCTGTTGAAGCCTCCAGACTACAATAGAGACTATTTGCTTTATATCGCCACATCCAAAGGGACGGTTGGTATGGTTCTAGTTTAGGAGGACGATGAGATCCATGAGAAAATTTTCTATTATCTCAGTCAAAATTTAGTCGGTCCTAAACTTAAGTACTCTCACATCGAGAAGCTAGCCTTGGACGTCGTACATGAAATTCAAATATTACGACATTATATATTGCTTTGCAAAACTACCGTAGTTGTGGATATCAATCCATTAAATATGTCCTTACTAGGTGTATCATAAAGGAAAAATACAATAAGAGGATTGTGATTTTGCAACAATTTGACCTCGATTTTGCTTCAACGAAGTCTAAGAAATCCCTAGTTTTTGTTGATTTGATATCATAATTCCCTCGACTGGATGAGGACTTCATTCATAATGATTCATTCGTGGATGAACATATCTTCCTTATATCATTTTCAGACCCCTATTATGGAGACATTCTAGTTTATCTTCAAACCTTGAAGTTATCCCGGCATATGTCGAGAGATGATTGAAGACGTATACGCCATCAAGAAAAAAAATACCTTATCATCGGTGACACTTTGTATCATTGAGGAGTAGATAATATTTTTTCGTAGTTGCGTGAATCATGAGGAAGCTGAGGGGTTTCTCAATGACTGTGAAAATGGGGCTTATGGTGGTCATCTATCTAGGCTTGTGACAACCCAAAAAAATTTGTGAGCCGGTTATTTTAATCCAAATTTTTTTAAAGATTATGTTGAAGTGGTCAATAAGTGTCACCCTTGCTAGGTGCTCGCTCTAAAAATATGCTCGCATCCATCCCATATTCACCCTGTCATCACCGTCGGTCCCTTCAACAAGTGGGGGGTGGATTTTATGGACTGTAACCCAACTTCAACTGGGGGGTATCAACATATTATTGTGGTCGTGGATTAGTTCGCTAAATGGGCAAAGGCCATGCCTACCATTAAATCCAATGGTAAGACTGCAACATTCTTTGTATTCAACCAAATTATAGCCCAGTTTGGAATCCCAAAGGAGATTGTCATTGATCATGGTAGTCACTTTCAAATTGAAATGAGGAAGGAGTTAACATAAAAACTGGGGTTTAAACATGGCCATTCTTCCCCTTACTATCCCCAGGAAAATGGACAAGTAGAGGTTGTGAATAAATCTCTCAAGACTATCTTGAAAAAAACTGCCAGCCAGAGTAAATCCGACTGGCATCTAATGCTTAACCCATGCGCTTTGGGCATATCGAACCTTGGTTAAGACTTCCACCATTTTTTCTCCTTTTTAGTTAGTACGTGGCGTGGAGTAGATCCTTCTGATTGACTTGAAATCCCTTCCCTCAAACTAGAAATTGAGCTCCTACTTGACACATCTGATCTTGAAGAACGCCTCGTGCATATAGAGAATATATATGAGCAGCATCGAGATGCCTCTACAACTATCGAAGCAAATAAAAAACATGTTAAGGTTCAATATGATAGGTTTGTCTATCCTTAGCAGTATGTTGAGGGTGACTTGTTCCTCCTGTATGACCAAACCAAAGAACCATTGGGGAGTAATAAATTTCAACCCCATGTGGCACGGTCCTTATATCGTGCGATGTGTTTTAGAGAAAGGAGCCTATGAATTGGAGGATTATGAAGGGAATATGATGGATGAGACCAAAAATGGGCTCTACCTTAAAATATATTATGCTTGAGCCCTCAATCTTGGGCGTGAATCTTTGTACACTAGTGTATCTTAGTGTATATATATGTTTTCTTTTATGTCATCGACTTGCTTATTAGGTTTTCCCTTGGTTGGAAGATGTCAAAAGAGTCTTCAGTTTACTTAGGATTCATAGACGGTGCCAATCATCATTCACAGAACATGGCTTCTTCCACTTGGGTCATTTACTCACCCGAGGGTCAACTAGTGTCTTCAAGTGGCGTTTGTCTGCAGCCATCAACGAATAGTGTGGTTGAGTACAATGTCATTATAGAAATATTACATGACGCCATTTTACATGGTGTTCGGTCTTTAGAGGTTCACCTGGACTCCCAGTTAGTCGTATGTCAGTTAAATGATAGTTACCGTGTGCGAGACCCTACTCTACTTTGACGATTCCTACGAGTATGACTTTTGGAACGATACTTTGATTTTATTACTTATAATCACATACCTAGAATTTCTAATTATGTATCTAATGCATATGCTAATTTTGCTTTAGATTAACATTTATCACATAAATAAATTAAACAAAACACATTCATCCATGTACACATTGTAACATATATAAGTAAAGCCGAGTAACAAAATTTTATATTTCATCTCTTCAAAAAATATGGTGGCATAGTACAAAATGGGGCTCACACCCTCAAAATACATATATGGTTGGTAGATATATGACCATGGAATCTACACCTGTGGTGCTAGATGAGTATCATGATAGGAAAGTATGACATTTGTGATATGCCGGAAGAGTTGCACCCATGCACGAGGCACACCCAACACCTGTCGCTACATAGCCTTTGCCACATCCTCCACCTGAACCATAGGAATCATGTGTATCAATCAAGACATGTTCCCCTGCACATTTTGTAGCACTCTATCAACATCTCTTTCCACATTCTCATCTCTGTGGTTTATCCACCAATGTTGTGGGAATCCGTCTAGTCATCATGGACCTACATATACATGACAAAGCAATTATTAATACTTGATACCACACAAACATATTCACGTTTTTTATTATTTTTGAAACACAAAAAAATGAAATATACAAAAACTTTTCTTACCTATATCACCGTAGATGGATCCTGGTGGAAAAGGCATATTTGGATCCCATTTGTATTCAATCCCAACATAAGGGTAGTCCTCTATGGCTATCACTTGTCGACGTCACTAGAAAAATAACTCATCATTATAGGGGGTTGTCACCCTACCACCTCCTAACCACCCCATCACGTCGGTCCACCGAGGCATGGTCGGATCACGCGGTCCATGTGGAATGATTTCTACTCTAGGACTCAATCCTGGAACCTACTCAAAGAAAAAACTACACAAGATGGATGCGAACCCAAAGTTTCTCTTTCTCCCTTGTTTTCAATTTTTCAATTAGCTCTTCATGTTAGCCAGTAGTGAGGTACACCTATCATAAACAATGGGTTGTAAACACTCTACTACGTAAAACATGAGTGGCCTTGATGGCTAGTGCAATAAGGCCAACCCTGAGATCCATGTAAGAACAAGTACAACAATATTTAAAATCAGGTTCTTGATCGCCATGGTGGGGAGTTGGCTCCCTACTTTATCTGTGCCTACAATACAATGGGTGGCAATGTAATCCTCTATGTTCATGCCACCCCCATCCCCTCAGACTTTGATATTCACCACCACGCCCCAGTGAGACAATCCTATGATAAAATAGATGTCATATACTTCAATCCTCAATGGTTTCCCATCGATATTGAAGGCCTCTATCTCCGAATCACAATAGTTTAAGAGCATTTGGAGTAACCTCACTTGAGCCCTCATTCCTTTGAGAGCCCAAAATTTATAAAGGCCACATATTGTTAGATCTATTTGGGCCCTTGCATCTCTTTCCACTGCTGCATCTACCTCTTCATGCTCCCTCTCTCTCCATTCAAGCACCATCCTTCCAAAGGAAAGTCATTTTTTGAGTTAAATTCATTAAAAAAATTGTTTGCGGACTTGTACATGGGATGTAATGTTAAAAATCGCATGTAGGGCCACATATACGCAGACATGCTTTTCTTTTTATGTGTACATGTCTCCATATACATGACTCGATGAACTATAGCTCACGTACACCCTAATTTACATGTTGTGCCCTCTAAAACTTAAAAAATGAGGCCTGAATTGGAATTTTAAACCACTAGAAATGAAGAGGAGGGGAAGGGAACTTACTTGGTCTAGACGGTTGTCAGTTCCATTGATCATAGCTCCCACAATCGACAATTGAAGATTGTTGGAAAAATGGTCTAAAATGCACTATGTGGGTGAAAAACTCAAATGGTATGGCAAAATTGATTATTTTTACTATCAATAGAATTTTTTTATCCATTTTCTATAGTTTATGCTAATTTTTTACCTAATGGACTAGAAGGATCAACAATGTCTCCCATGTATCTTGCCTCAAGAAGGCGTCGAGAAAGAAGATCACTACTTCAATAGATCTTCCTCCATTGGACAAGGAAGGGCAGTTGGTTCTGACCCTAAACAAGATTGTTGATGCCAGAGACAGGAAGTTGAGGAGCAAAGTGATTCGGGAGTACCTGGTCATATGGAGATATTTTCCCGTAGAAGATTCCATTTGGGAGGGAGAGAAGATTTTACAACATCTTAGTCTGGAGTTGCTTGAGGACAAACAATCTCAGGAAGGGAGGACTGTAATGTCCCCTTCCACTTGATCATGAGGGGAGGATGACTCAGTAGCCTATACGAATCCCATAGGCTATAGTCAGTGATGAGGGGAGTCAGGAGGTTTATTTTATGTCACTTAACTAGGAGATGTTATATTTTTAAAGTGACATTTAAAAAAAAAGTTAATAAAGTAACTTTGAGATTAATAGTTACTTTAACATAGTAAAAGTGACTTTTGATCTTTAAGTGAAAATTAAAAGGGGAATATGGATCATGTGGATTTGGTCAAAAGGGGAAATTTATAAAAGGGGCATTGAAGAATAATAACTAGAAGGGGAGTGTTGGACCTCGACCAAGTTTTGCAGAAATCTTTGTCAGGTTTGACCACTTTTTGGACTTCGGCGCATTGATCGAGGAAGGTGTGCCCAGGAGGAGATGAGATCGCGGATCTCACTTGTTTTGTGATATTTTTGGACCCAGCAAGGGGTTCCTTAGGGTTTTTGTATTGGGTTATGGGATGTTGGCCCAAGGGTTTACCCCTGATTAAGCCTTATTGTAAAAGTATAAATAAGTAAGATTGCAAGGTAGAAAAAGAGGGGATGAAAGAGACTTAGAGAGCGAAGTCTAAGTGTCTAATTTCAAGTAGTTCTGATTTCTTTGTGCAACATAATATGTATGTAAGTCTCTATGCTCGATAAGGGAGTTGGCTCTGTGCCTTGACTTAATTCTGAAAAGGAGGATTTGGTGCTCAGTGCGCAGATCTCCTGTCCTCTGTGAATATTGGCTCTGTGGCTTAGTGCATAGGAACAGATGAATGTAAGAGATTGAAGAATAATAAAGAAGACGAAGTAGTTGGTGGACGTAGCCCCACACTGGGGTGAACCACGTATATCTTGTGTCTTTTGGTTGCTTTGTGTTGTCTTTTTTATGCTATGAATCTGTTCAGTGCTTTGCTTGTTATGTTAGTTAAATAGATTTGTTGATGCTTAGTGCTTCAATTAAAGATGAATGAATGTTAGATCTAACTCAGTGCTATGTTCTAAATGATTGGATTACTTTTATTGTTTTGTGTTGATCCATATTACAGTTTGTTCTATGATGTTAATAAAAGATAATGAACTAATGCATATCACCTTCTAAGTGTTGTTAAAATACTTTGTGAAGTGTTATAATCACAGATATGTGTCCTAGCTTGGTTACAGACACTTGATTCCTGTAACCCCCCCCTTCTTCTACCTCAGGTGAGACTTCGCCTGCTTCACAGGTGTTTCCAAAAGGGTCAGTAGTTAGGGTTTTGTTGGTGCATTGTTGAAGCATTGAACCTTGGGTCTGCCCTTGTGCCAACAAATGGTTCCATTGTCGAGAACTAAAACTGTGATTGTTGGGAACTAAAGTAAAGAAAAGAGAAGCTCTATGCGTAGATCTATTTTTGTACTGCGCAGTAATCTACTTGACTTGCGAAGCTCTGTGCTAAGAAAGAAACCCGATTTGAAGAAAAGAGGTAAGATCTTAAAAGAGGTAAATCTTTGTGCTTTGATAAGATAAGATAAGTGAAATTTTTGTTTCAAAAGCATGAATTTAGGTATGTTTAGTAGATTATGTCATATTCTGAAAGTTAGGGCACAGTTGGAAGAAAGCGTTGATCTAAGTAAAGCTAATAGAAATAAATAAAGATATGTTATTCCTATGCATAGAAAGATTTTTTGGACTAATAAGTGGATGCAAGAACCTAGACAATTTTTTTGCAAATTGCAGGTCCAACACTATGATCCCAGTGCGCAATACAGGAGAAGTTGGGGAACACATAGAAGAAAAAAAGGATTGACACTATGTTATAATTGTAGAAGACCGGGACATCTTGCTAAGGAATGCCCTGGTACATGGCCTATTTTTCGTTGTTGTAAAAGTATTGGTCATGAGGTTGAGGATTGTCCAAGGATGATTGCTAAAGTTGAAAGGATAAACATGAGACAAGAAAACAAAAGTCTAGAGACTAAGAACATGTTAGCGAATCAGAAAGAGAACAGATCAGGGGAAGTTCAAACTACATTAGTGCAGTTGAAATAAATGATGGATGTTCATAAAGATATTATTTTACCAAAGGTCCTGAAAGTAAAACAATGCATAAGTACAAGAATATGAGACTTCGACATAGACTGTGTCTTGGATGAAGAAGCATAAGTGAATATTATGACATAAGAAACTTGGGAAATTTTGGGAAGGTCTACTATGGTACCTTCATTGGCAAGGATAGGCTTGTTTAAAGGAACTATGATAACCCTATGTGGAAGAGTTACTAATGTACCTATTATTATTCATGGAACATTGACTAAAGAGGAAATTGAAGTCATTAAGTTTGTTGAGAACAACACCCCTTTCCCATTTTTATTAGGAAAGACTTGGATTGAGAAAGATCAAATCAGAAGGAAAGCAGAGGAAGAAACTACATAAAATAAAAAGAAAGAACTAAGGGATTGCATAGTTAGAAAAATAGATCGACTGATAGAAGAACGAGAAGTTAAGTCGAAGCAACAGAATGCAAGAGAATTAGTTGTCGAAGTTGGAAGAACACAAGAAGGTTTGAAGGACCTATCTATGCAAGAAAGAAGAATACCCACCCTGGAATTAATAAGAGAAGAGGTATTAACTTAGAACCCTTTGAGAGCACATCAGCAATGCGAAGTCACCATGCTAAGAGAAGATAAGAATAAGAATGGAAAGAGAATTCCAGAAACTATTAGAGAGACTCAGATTACAGGGAAGAAGGAAAGGAAGATCAATAAAAAGAAATCCAAGTTAGAAAATCTACAAGAAGCTACAAAGAACAGATGGAAGACTTCACATACTAGAACCTCGTAGGAGGCAGGTTTGCAAGATTTGAACCTCGCCGGAACAACATAACCGCGCAGAATGGGACTTCGCCTTGGCGAAGCTATATGACTGTTGGAGGTGCCCTGACAATTAGAACAACGCTTCAGAACAACCATGAAACAAATTTATGGGTAGATGAACCACATTTGGGATGTTGAGACCGCGCCATAATGGAAAAATTCACATTGATGGAAGCATTCCTGCTCGTTGTAGGAATATTTTATGACACTCACTTATTTAACCCATCGGAGGCTGCGTCGGGACCACGTTTTTCCACCCGTGATTAATTGAGCTAATAGAGAGTTGATTGTGTGTTGAAGTTGTGTTATCAGAAACTAGACATCCTTGTCTGTTTGTCTACCTTGCTTACATGTTCGCCTACCTCGACCTGTCCGGTTAACAGTGAGAATGCTGGGCAAAACCACTGAGTTAGAGAAGTCCATCGAGGAGGTTCTTAAGATATTAATGGATGATAGAGATATGTTTAAAGGAGTACATGCGTCATCGACCAGGGGACTGCAAGCTTCCCCTTGGACTGGATGATGTTTTGGATGTGTTAACCCCGTGCCCGAGCAGCGAAGTAAGCATCATGGTGATATGGTGAATGCGAAGTAGATCCTGTCGATTTTACCAGACTATATTCGACCGTTGGTTGGCACGGTTAACCACGAAAAGATCCCACGAGACTATGAATACATTTTGATCACCGAGTCCATCTCGAAAGGAATATGCATAGTTGGGAGATAGTTAGGATAGATCCCACTACTAAAGAACAATGAATTCAACCTTGGAGATAGAAATAACTATGCTATGCTCGCACCCCACAGATACTTGATGAAGAAAACTAGGAAGAATCCTCTCTTGGTCTCCCAGCCATGGATTAAGGAGCTGGCGTAGTCCACTATACTGAACGTGATGAAGATTCCCCATTTTGGCCGTCACCAAGAGGTTAACGCTTGCGTTAAAATCCTCTTGTCGTGCTACCATGGTGGATACCTGTGGCTCGGCTAATGGATTACTGTGGATCCGACGTTGATCAAATTGATTACAGGATTAACCATGCAGGGACCTCACCCTTGACAGTTTTACCTAGGGAAGGCCTCAGATCGCTCCCTGGCACAATGCATCAAGGAGGCTTATGGTAAAGTTGAAAATGGAAATTGAGGCTACAAGGTAGCCTCTATCAAGGATGGCATAGTGTGCCTCACTTTCCAACTTATAGCTATAAAGCTCGTAAGAAATAACTGCCCCACACAGGTCACCGGGTTTGTGGTGGACCTCGCAGAAAAATGTGTGGAGGGCATGCAGATGAATTGGGTGAGTTACCTAGTCAACGAACTTGAAAAATACTGTTGCGAAGCTCAATATAATAGATGTGAGTTCCACTTTAGCTGGATGCTCATGTTGATTTAATTTGTCGCTTGGAAAATTCCTAAAGGATCCGCCTTCCTGGAGATCGAACCATCGGAGCAATTGGCTGCTAGGTTCTCTACCTTGTGGTACACCAACGACATGTCGAAGCAATGGCAGTCGAATGTTTTGTTCCATGTGTATTATCAGTTAATGAAGGTTTCCATCGAAGAATTTCCACGCATTACACCACACACCTTGTACCAATATATACCGATAGCCAAGTCTCGCTCAGATCAGTGTTTTATCTATATCACTGCGTGCAAAGACGAGAGCAAGGAAGAGTTACAGTCATATTACAAGATGATAGATGAAGACATGGAGTAAATCACGAAGGAGTGTCAAGACGAGTTCCTTGTACCAATCGATGATGAAAAAATCTTCGACACTAACATCATAGGAATCCCACTCATCACCTGGGTCGAGCATGCCGGATAGTCCAGTGTGAAGAAGAAGAAGAAAAAGGAGGAAGTCTAGAATATAGAGACTGATGAGGACAAAAACACTTCTTAAGGAAATGGATCTGTCTCGCTAGAAGGAGGAGATGAAGAAAATGGACAAGGAGGAGGGGATGAAGGAGAAAATCAAGGAGAAGGTGAAGCTACAATGCCGAAAGATAATCTTACTAAAACAATAACACCGCAGAAGAGGGAGGTTTCTCCGCAAAAACCTTCAGTAAGAAAGAAGACACATGCTAGCAAGACCCAGTTGGAGGCCACACTCATGGAAGACAACATCAACTTGGTCCGTGGAGCCATGGAGGATGACTCTGAGGACATCATGCAGAGATATGGAGAGAAGAAGGAAGATTTGTATGAAAGGGTCGAGAAGGAGATGAAGGAAATAGAACACGTTATTCAATTGATCCGCGCAATAACTATTGCGCCTTCTTCGTCACAGGTTGCAGAATTGGGGGATGAGCCCGCCCAATTAAGAATAATTGTAGATGCGATAGTGGCTTGACTTCATAAAGTCCAAGAAGAAAAGGAGAAGGCTACAAAAGCCTTGAAACAAGAGAAAGGGGAAGTCTTAGAGAAACTACGAGTTGTACGGTACTGTGTAACTGCCTATGAAAATGAGAGAGATGAGTTTTGGGTGATGCTCCAGGAGGACAAAGCGAAGATACAGAGAGAAAAGGACCAGCTGCTCGTAGAGAAGATTGTGGTAAAAGAAGTGGTGAATAAAGCACTTCACTCTATGCCAGGCTTGGCACAATAGGAACATGAGTTAGTCGAGGTTCAAGTGGTGAAGATAGATAAGGCCATCCAATAACTTCAAGTGAGGATAACGGAGTCAGAGATCCAAGCAGTACCAAGCACTCCATAAGAGGTGCGTGACCAGAGGGAGGAAGCCGCTAAGAACGCAGTTGGAAGGATTAGAATGCAAACAACTAAGCGATAGAAGCGCGCAGACTTACAAATTCCTCATAGAAGATCCAAAGCTAAGGAAATTGGAAGCTCAGTTACAGGAGGCACAACAACAAGCATTTCCAATACATACATAGATGAAGCTACTCACTACGGTAGCAAGAATGAAGATATTGTAGGAAAACCGCATGGTACAACAAAAAATTACTACCATTCAGGGTAGGGTAATGGAAGTCACACAGAAGCTACAACCTATGCAGTATGAATCCTGCAAGGTGTTTGAATAAATTGAGGGACATGGCTCGCAACTAGACCAAGTGGTTGCGATAGCGGAACAATGCTTGGAAGGGCCTGTTACAGAGCAGATGATCCAAGAGCTCATTGAGCAGGAGGCTTAGGTGAAGCAGGAAGTCAAGGAAACTCGAGGCCTTTGAAGCAGTGTTTCCCAGACCTGAGTGACTCAGGACGAGTCACAGGTGAGTGTTGGGGGCTTGTTGGTCCTCGACCAAGTTTTGAGGAAAGCTTGTTCTTGTTTGACCACTTTTTGGACTTCGACGCATTAATCGAGGAATGTGCACCCAGGCAGAGCTAAGATCACGGATCTCACTTGTTTTGCGGGCTTTGTGGACCCAACAAGGGGTTCCTTAGGGTTTTTGTAATGGGTTATGGGATGTCAGCCAAAGGTTTTACCCCTGATTAGGCCTTATTATAAAACTATAAATAAGTAAGATTGCATGGTATAAAAAGAGAGGATGAAAGAGACTTAGAGAGTGAAGTCTAAGTGGCTAAGTGCAAGTAGTTCTGAGTCCTTTGTGAAATAGAATGTGTATGTAGTTCTCTGTGCTCAATAAAGGAGTTGGCTTTGTGCCTTGACCTAATTTTT
The DNA here is from genome assembly GCA_000966675.3 of Picea glauca. Taxonomy (NCBI): domain Eukaryota; kingdom Viridiplantae; phylum Streptophyta; class Pinopsida; order Pinales; family Pinaceae; genus Picea; species Picea glauca. Next base: position 161,209 of record JZKD02S0186157.1, read on the forward strand.
GGAAGGAGGATCTGGTGCTTAGTGCGCAGATCTCATGTCCTCTATGAAGATTTTCTCCATGGCTTAGTGCACATGAGCAGATGAATGTAAGAGATTGAAGAATAATAAAGAAGATGAAGAAGTTGGTGGATGTAGCCCCACATTATGGTGAACAACGTATATCTTTTGTCTTTTGGTTGCTTTGTGTTGTCTTGTTTATGCTATGAATGTGTTCAATTCTTTTCTTATTATGTTAGTTAGATAGATCTGTTGATGTTTAGTGCTTCACTTAAAGATGAATGAATGTTAGATCTAACTCAGTTCTATGTGCTAAATGATTGAAGTACTTTTATTTTTACTGCATTGATCCATATTGGGGTTTGTTCTGCGATGTTAATAAAAGATAATGAACTAATTCATATCACCTTCTAAGTTTTGTTAAAATACTCTGGAAAGTGTTATAATCACATATCTGTGTCCTAGCTTGGTTACAGACACCTGAGTCCTGTAACCCCCCTGCTTCTACCTCGAGTGAGACTTCGCCTACTTCGCAGGTGTTGCCGAAAGGGCCGGTAGTTATGTTTTTTTTGGTGTGTTGTTGAAGCATTGAAACCTGGGTCTGCCCATATGCCAATAAATGGTTTCGTTGTCAGGACCTGAAACTGTGATTGTTGGGAACTGAAGTAAAGAAAAGCGAAGCTATGTGTGTAGATCTGTTGTTGTAGTGTGAAATGCTCTATTTGACTTTCAAATATTTGTGCTAAGAAAGAAACCCGATATGAAGAAACAAGGTAAGATCTTAAAAGAGGTAAATTTATGTTCTTTGATAAGAGTAAGATAAGTGAAAATGTTTGTTTTGAAAGCATGAATTTAGGTATGTTTAGTAGATTCTTTCCTAGTCTAAAATATAGGGAACAGTTGGAAGAAAGCATTGATCTAAGTAAAGCTAATAGAAATAAAGAAAGATATGTTATTCCTATGCATAGAAATAATTTTTGGACTGATGAGTGGATGCAGGAACCTAGTTATTTTTTTTGCAGATTGCAGGTCCAACACTATGATCCCAGTGCACAGTACATGAGAAGTTGGGGAACATATAGAAGAAAAAGTGGATTGACACTATGTTATAATTGCAGAAGACCGGGACATCTTGCTAAGGAATGCCCTGGTACATGTCCTATTTGTATTTGTAGTAAAAGTGTTGGTCACGAGGTTGAGAATTGTCCAAGGATGATTGCTAAAGTTGAAAGGATAAACATGAGACAAGAAAAACAAAGTCTAGAGACTAAGAACATGTTAGAGAATAAAAAAGAGAACAAATCAGGGGAAGGTCAGAATAAATTAGTGCAGTTGAAAGAAATGATGGATGTTCATAAAGATATTAGTTTACCAGAGGTCCTGAAAGTAAAACAATGCATAAGTACAAGAATATGAGACTTCGACATAGACTGTGTCTTGGATGAAGAAACACAAGTGAATATTATGACATAAGGCACTTGGGAAATTTTGGGAAGGTCTATTATGGTACCTTCACTGGGAAGGATAGGTTTGTTTAAAGGAAAGATGATAACCATATGTGGAAGAGTTAATAATGTGCCTATTATTATCCATGGAACATTGACTAAAGAGGAATTTGAAGTCATTAATTTTGTTGAGAAAAACGCTCCTTTCCCGCTTTTATTAGGAAATAATTGGATTGAGAAATGTCAGATAAGAAGGAAAGCAGAGGAAGAAGCAATAGAAAAGAAAAAGAAAGAACTAAGGGATTTCATAGCTAGAAAAATAGATCGACTGATAGAAGAACGATAAGTTAAGTCGAAGAACCGTAACACAAGAGAATTAGTTGTTGAAGTTGGAAGAACGCAAGAAGGTTTGAAGGACCTATCTATGCAAGAAAGAAGAATACCCACCCTGGAATTAATAAGAGAAGAGGTATTAACTTCGAGCCCTTTGAGAGCACATCAACAATGTGAAGTCACCACGCTAAGAGAAGATAAGAATAAGAATGGAAAGAGAATTCCATAAACTATTAGAGAGACTCAGATTACAGGGAAGAAGGAAAGGAATATCAATAAAAAAAATCCAAGTTAGAAAAGTTGCCGTAAGCTACGGAGAACAGATGGAAGAATACACAGTCTAGAACCTCACAGGAGGTAGGTTCGCAAGATTTGAACCTCGCCGGAATAGAATAACCGCACAGAATGGGACTTCGCCCTGGCGAAGCTATATGACCATTGGAGGTGCCCCGAACGTTAGAATGACACTCCAGAACGACCATGAAATGCATTTATGGGCAGATGAACTGCATTTGGGACGTTGAGACCGCACTATAATAGATAGATATGCATTGATGGAGTTATTCCTGTCCATTGGAGGAATCTGTTACGACGCTCACTTATTTAACCCGTCAGACACTGCGTCGGGACCACTTTTTTCCACCCGTGATTAACTGAGATAATACAGATTAGATTGCGTGTCGAAGTTGTGTTATCAAAAACTAGACGTCGTTGTCCATTTGTCTACTCCACTTACCCGTTCGCCTACCCTGACCTGTCGGGTTAACAGTGAGAATGTCAGGAAAAACCATCGAGTTAGAGAAGTCCGTCGAGGAGGTTCTTAAGAAGATCATGGTTGATAGAGTTATGTCTGAAGGAGTACAGGCGTCGTCGACCAAGGGATTGCAGGATTCCTCTTCGACTAGGCAACGTTATGGCCATGTTAACCCCGTGACTTAGCAACAAAGTACGCATCGTGGTGATATGGATAATGTGAAGAAGATCTCGTCGATCTTACCAGACTATATTCCATCGTTGGCTAGCACGGTTAACCGTGACAACATCCCACGAGACTATGAATACATTTTTATCACCACATACATCCTGAAAGGAATACATGTAGTTGGGAGCCAGTTAGGACAGATCCCACTACTAAAGAACAACGACTTCGACCTTGGAGATAGAAAGAACTATGCTATTCTTGCACCCCACAGATACTTGACGAAGACAACTGGTAAGAAGACTTGGTTGGTCTCCCAACCATGGATTAAGGAGTTGGCGTAGTACATTATACTAAACATGATGAAGATTCCCCATTTTTATCGTCACCAGGAGGTTAACTCTTGTGTTAAACTCCTCTTATTGTGCTACCATGGTGGATACATGTGGCTCGACCGGTGGATTACTGTGGATCCGACGCTGATCCACTTGATTACAGGATTAAGCATGCAGGGACCTGACCCTCAATAGTTTTACCCAGGGAAGGCCTCAGATCGCTCCCTAGCACAACGCATCAAGAAGGCTTATGGAAAATTTGAAAAGGGAAAGTGAGGCTACAAGGTATCCTCTATCTAGGATGGCGTAGAGTGCCTCTCTTGCCAACTCATATCTAGCAAGCTCGTAAGAAAGAACTGCCCCACACAGGTCACCGGGTTCGTGGTGGACCTCACAGGAAAATGTGTGGAGGGCATGCAAATGAATTGGGTGAGTTACCTCATCAACGAACTTGAAAAAGACTGTCGCGAAGCTCAGGATCAGGGATATGAGTTCCACTTTAGCTGGTTGCTCGTGTTGATTTCATTTGTCGCTTGGAAAATGCCTGAAGGAGCCACCTTCCTAGAGATCTAACCATCGGAGTCATTGGCTACTAGGTTCTCTACCTTGTGTTACACCAACGACATGTCAAAGAAATGGCAGTCAAACGTTGTGTTCCATGTGTATTATCAACAACTGAATATTTCCATTGAATCATTTCCATGCATGACACCATGCACCTTGCACCAGTACAGATCGATAGCCAAGTGCCACACAGATTGACATTTTATCTATATCACTACGTGCAGAGACAAGAGCAAGGAAGAGATATACAAGATGACAAACAAATACATGGAGCAGATCACAAAGAAGTGGCCAGAGGAGTTCCTTGTACCGGTCGATGATGCAAAACTCTTTGACACTGACATCATAGGAATCCTCCTCGTCACCCGATTCGAGCATGCCGAACAGTCTAGTGCGAAGAAAAGAATAAAAAGAAGGAAGTCCAAAATATAGATACTGAAGAGGAGGACAACGCTTATAAAGAAAATGGATCCAGATTGCTAGAAGGAGGAGATGAAGCAAATGGACAAGGAGGAGGGGATGAAGGAGAAAAGAAAGGATAAGGAGAAGCTATACCGCCGAAATATCCCCTTACTGAAACAGTAACACCACAGAAGAGGGAGGTTTCTCTGCAGAAACCTTCAGCAAGAAAGAAGACACACGCTAGCAAGCCCCAGTTGGAGGCCACGCTCACGGAGGACGACATCAGCTTGGTATGCGGAGCCATGGATCATGATTTCAAGGACATCATGCAGAGATATGGAGCAAATTAGGAAGAGTTGTATGAAAGGGTAGAGAAGGAGATGAAGGAAATGCATCAAGCTATTCAATTGATCCATGCAGTACCTACTGCACCTTCTTCGTCATAGGTTGTAGAATTGGGGGATGAGCCCACCCAATTAAGAAGACTTGTAGATGCGATAGAGGCTTGAATTTAGAAAGTCCAAGAAGAAAAGGAGAAGGCTACAAAATCCTTGAAACAAGAGAAAGACGAATTCTTAGAGAAACTACGAGTTGCGCAGTACTGTGTAACCGCTTATGAAAATGAGAGAGATGAGTTTTGGGCAATGCTCAAGGAGGACAAAGCAAATATACAAAGAGAAAAGGACCAGTTGCTCGCAGAGTAGACTGTGGTCAAAGAAGCGGTGAATAAAGCACTTCACTCTATTCCAGACTTGGCATAGGAGGAACATGAGTCAGTCGAGGTTCAAGTGGTGAAGCTCGTTGTAGCCATCTAGCAGCTTCAAGCGAGGATAACAAAGTTAGATATCCAAATAATAACGAGCACTCTGTAGGAGGAGCGCGACCAGAGGGATGAAGCCTCTAAGAACGCAGTTGGAAGGATCAGAGCCCTCACCTCATAATGAAAAAAACTAAGCGATAGAAGCACACAGACTTACAAATGCCTCACAGAAGATCTAGAGCTAAGGAAACTGGAAGCGCAGTTACAAGAGGCGCAGCAGTAGGCACTGTCAGTACAACCACAAATGAAGTTTCTCACTGCAGTAGAAATAATGAAGAGATCACAGGAACAACACGCGGTACAACAACATATTACTGCCATTCAGGGAAGGGTAATGGAAGTCCTGTAGAAGCTACAACCTATGCAAGATGAAGCCTACAAAGTGTTTGAATAAATTGAGGGACAAGGCTCGCAACTGGAACAAGTGGTTCTGGCAATGTAACAACACCTGGAAGGACCTGTTACAGAGAAGATGATCCAAGAGCTCGTTGAGCAGGAGGCTCAGGCAAAGTAGCAAGTCGAGGCAACTCGAGTGAAGCTCGATGCCTTTGAAGCAACAATGCCCTGACCTGGGTGACTCGAGACAAGTCACAAGTGAGTGTTGGGGGCCTGTTGGCCGTCGACCTATTTTTGAGGAAATCTTGGTCTGGTTTGACCACTTTTAGACTTCGACGCATTTATCAAGGAAGGTGCACCCAGGCGGAGATTCGCGGATCTCACTTGTTTTGTGAACTTTGTGGACCCAACATGGGGTTCCTTAGGGTTTTTTTAATGGGTTATGGGATATCATCCCAGAGGTTTACCCTTGATTAGGCATTATTTTAAAAGTATAAATAAGTAAGATTGCAAGGTAGAAAAAGAGGGGATGAAAGAGACTTAGAGAGGGAAGTCTAAGTGGCTAAGTGAAAGTAGTTTTGAGTTCTTTGTGCAACAGAATGTGTATGTAAGGCTCTGTGCTTGATAAAAGAGTTGGCTCTGTGCCTTGACCTCATTCTGGGAAGGAGGATCTGGTGCTCAATGCACAGATCTCCTATCCTCTGCGAAGATTGGATCTGTGGCCTAGTGCACATGAGCAGATGGATGTAAGAGATTGAAGAATAATAAAGAAGACGAAGCAGTTGGTGGATGTAGCCCCACATTGGGGTGAACCACGTATATCTTGTGTCTTTTGGTTGCTTTGTGTTTTCTTGTTTATGCTATGAATGTGTTCAGTGATTTTCTTATTTTTTTAGTTAGATAGATCTGTTGATACTTAGTGCTTCACTTAAATATGAATGAATGTTAGTGATCCGGATTATTTTCGGCACGAAATGAGAGCGGAGATATAATAAAGAAATGCACAGAGATATCG
>JZKD02S0186157.1:170079-181035 GCA_000966675.3 Picea glauca
TGGCCCCGGAAGTTAAAACCTGCTAAAAATAGTAAATTGCCAAAATGGCCAGAAAACTGTTTTGAGCCATTTGGAAAAGATGGGTGGCCCCCGATATCCACCTGGATCAGTTAGATCTAACTCAGTGCTATGTGTTAAATGATTGAAGTACTTTTTTGTTACTGCGTTGATCCATATTAGGGTTTGTTCTGCGATGTTCATAAAAGATAATGAACTAATGCATATCACCTTCTAAGTGTTGTTAAAATACTCTACGAAGTCTTATAATCATAGATTTGTGTGCCATCTTGGTTACAGACACCTGAGTCATGTAACCCCCCCCTTCTGCTTCTACCTCAGGTGAGACTTCACCTGCTTCGTAGGTGTTACTGAAAGGGTCGGTAGTTAGGATTTTGTTGGTGCGTTGTTGAAGCGTTGAGCCCTAGGTCTACCCCTGTGCCAATAGGTAGTGTTCCACTTTCCTCATCATGATTTGATTTGATCTCTTATTTGGAGTGCTCTTGCGATCCAAGTTTTCGTTGCGGATTTTACAAAATCCTTCCACTTGAGTTTGGTTTCGGTGGTACAATATCCACCCTAGGTAGACAAAGAGGGGAATCCATATGTGATTTCCATTAGAACTTCATCTTGTTCTTTGACTTCCATTTTGTGGTGTAGTGATTTGTTGGAGAGGTTCGAGGGACTTTCTTGGAGGCCGATTCATCCTTTCTGCGGGGCCAAGGGCATTTGGAGGAGCTGTGAGGGCTTGATTGTGGTTTGTGGCACCTCGAGGGAGGTTTGTTGGAGGGTTCTAGGAGGGTCAATCCCTTCTTTTTGGGATAGATTGTGAGGCTGGGCGAGTCATGAGGGAACTAGAGGAGGGTCGTGAGTCCCCTTGAGGAGCCGTGTAAGTTTGGAGAAGGTTGTGAGCCCATTTGTTGAGTTGTGAGGTCTAGGAGGAGGGTCATGAGCCTAAATTGTAGAGCCATGAGGGTTTGAGGAGGGCCAAGGGCCCCATTTTTTGAGTTGTGGGGATTGAAGGGGGCATCTAGGGACTTGGAGATCCTTGGAGCAGTTCGACATCATCTATTGAGGAGACCGTGGAATCATCATAGGTTTTTTTTTTAGTTTTGTAGTGTTTTATTGTTGTATTGCAATTGTTATAACAACCAATAGAGATCTATTATTTTTGTATTCCAAATTCCATTCATAATAAAAACTTCCTATGTTGTCTCTTCTATTCTATGTGTACTTGGATTTCATGCTATATGTTTGATGAAATATCGACTAGTAGAACACATGCAAACTTATTGTAGGAAGTTGTCAATTAGCTTGTAGCCTAAAAACATATGTAATGTAAAGTAGTTAAAAAAAACACACAAAAATAAACATCATTGGACATCAAATATAATATCCTAGCCTAACAAGTATTGGGGATATTACATTCCCTAACCTAACTCCGGCCCAAAAATAAAAGAGGATTGATGCCCTCATGTTCTAATAGTTGTAAAAGTTCATTCCTAACTTGACACCAAAATTAATTTTGTTTCATAAACTATAACCACTCTCAGAGCTCCACATGGCAACCACATCAACACTAAATAGTTATGAATTAACAACAACTAGATAATACATGCCTAGGCATCAAGTGCCATGTGGTAGTGAAAGCCATCATATAAAATATTTCATAGAAGTTGTACTAAATTGCATTGTATAATTTTTCACGTTCACCTAATTTGGTAGATTGAGGTTCTTATGTTTTATAACTACACAAGTCTATTCCTAGACTCAATGACGGACTAAGGAAGAATTCAATACTATTTTGGGTCTAGAACAAAGCATGTGGATTTAAGAATTGGGATTTGTATTGATGCTTATCACGTAACCTTAACCCTATGTATTTTACCAAAAGATGGAATTAAAGCTTCCTTTGATTATTTTAACAATGTGTACATGCATTTAATACAACAAAGTGGACCATGAATACAACAACCGCAAGCATGATGGAAAAAAAAACAAAAAACACATAGGTTGGAGTATGCCAAAATGATCACAAACATTATGCAAAAAGAAAAATACATAGGTTGGCTTAGGCCAAAACACCAAGTATTGTAATGTCACTTAATACACTATTTAGGAACCAAAAATCTAAAACAACAAATGAAAAAAAGAAAAACCCTGATCAAAATCACATTAAGAAGCTACCATACCAACAACAAGAGGAGATTGTTCATGGTCATTCGAGGGAGGGGCCCATCCAAAAATTATGATATTATGATCAGACTGACATTAAGAAGCTACCATACCAATAACAAGAGGAGATTGTTCATGGTCATTTGAGGGAGGGGCCCATACAAACATTATGAGATTACCTTCAACTAAGTGTACAAGTTCCCTTCCATCAAAGGGAGGCTTGATGGAGGCTCTAAGTTCCCTTCTATTGACACAAAGTTTAATTTTTTACCCTTTAAACCTGAAACTTCGCTATTTCTTAGTCATGGAGCCGCTCTTAGTCCTAAAAAGGAGTCAAAATTCTTTCGATTTTTTTGGGTTTCGGGATTCATCTTTTCACAAGGTATGATTTTTAGTTAGCAACTCCAGAGTCCCGGTGCCGAAATCTTGAAAAGGATTTATATTAAAAGTAATAAAAAATAAAATAAAATAAATGAGTGTTATAAGTCCCGACGCGTGTTTCACAAAGTACCCTTTAGTCGTGATTAATTAAACTCTTAAACACAATCAACACTTCATTAATCTTTTGCGATTCAGGTTTTCTTGTATCAAAGTGATTTCAAAATATCGACCCTTGAATGCCTGATCCCTATTTTTTCGAAAACAAGAAATTAATTACTAATCTCGATTAATTAAAGCATTAAAACAAGTGATTAGCGCCTAAATTAATCCCATCGTGATTTCTCGATTTGAGGTTTGCTTATGACATACCTCTTGGGTACAGGATCCCCAAAATTCCAAAATGCGAAATCGCGAATTTTTAACAAAGTCTAAAACTAAATTAAGTTAGTTTAAAACGAGATTAATAATGACTAAACTACTTTTCGCGTTTCGCATTTCGGGATTTGTTGAAAGAAGTCCTTTAGAAACTCCAGTTTGAAATTGCCGATATGCGGAAGTATTAATAATGGACAAATGGAGATATTTTTGACATGAAGGCGTATCTCCAAGCGTATCTTTCTCATTAAAACATTAATTCCTTATCGCTTGTGTCAGTACGCTCATTGTAAGACAAGATAAAGGATAATAAATGTTCTGTAGTTCAAATTTCATTCTTGTTTTTTACAATCAGGAGTGAGTTGCATTTATCCAGGCTTATATATTTTTCCTCTCCAAACAGGTTTTTAGTCTAGCGCGAACATTATGGCACCTAGAAAGGCACCTAAGAAAAGTGAAAAAGCAGCTGAAAGCTCGAGCCCGGAAGGAGACATCATATCTGATACTACACCGCATGCCATTGATTCCATCAAATCCTAGAGGAAAATTTTCGAAACCTTGGACTACAAAATCAAGAATTTTCTCGATGATTCTGAAAACAAACTCCGGGACATAGAAGAGTTTGAACTTCACAAAGTAGCTACGCGCCCGCGACTCATGACATACAATGATATGATCAGTTGGGATTTAGAGAGGACATAAGTGAAAACGAGAAGAATTTTGGACAGCTGAGGGGTCGTCGCCAGTGCTTTCAGACCGAAGCATATACAAGTAATTCACAAACTGTCTCCCAATTCTAAGTACATTTATAATAAAGAGTTTGTAAGTGAACTTCAAAGGAAAGAATGCACAGAGGTAGATCAAACATACCCCGACATAATCAAAGACTGGTGGAGACACCCAACAAACTTTAGGGCTGATACCCATAGCATTTATGCCACAACCTCATTGAATGAGTACATGGTCTATGTGTCTATGATGCTATGTAGACTTTTTGGGAAGAAAAGTCCTACCCATTTCTCTGCAAAATGGGTGCCCCTTTTACATGAAGCAGCTGAAGGCTATAGCTTCAATTGGAACAAGATTCTATCAGATAACTTAGCTAAGGAGGTTATAGAGTATCAAACCGTGAGATCCAGTGGCCGACCAGTAGCCTTCTACATGTCCGCATACATTATGGATGCTATATGTTTCACGACTCCTTTCCCTTTGATGAATTGGAGTTGGAACCCAACCTACACTAAACCTATTCATGAATATCATTCTAAGCTATGGGAAGAAAATGCTAAGGATTATTTTTATGAAATTTGTCATTTCATGGTGATACAGGTGCATCAGATGTTGTATGGTTGTGCACCACCCCGTATTTCAGAGTCATTCATAGGAAACCTCAAGGCGGTTTCGATTGGTTTATTGAGGAGAATTTCTCCTATATCAGGGTTTTTGGATGTTCGATCCCTCCTCATGCACTTCCGAAATTCCTCCCTGACAGACTGGTGTGCAGGGAGGTAGCGCATCAGATAATGATGGGTGACATTGGGATAGAATTAAAGACAACTCATAAGAAGTTATGGTCAGTTTTCCCTATACATATTGGGAAGTTTTTTCTACTCAACTCGGGTCATTCCAAGGTTGAAGCTGCAGCTCTAGAGGAGGTCAAGTTGGTAGATCTTGAACACAGGAAACATGACCCTTATCAAACAGTGGGAAATCACATGGCTCACTATGGCATGAAAGCGTATGAACATGAGGAATCCCCTCACGATGACATTTTCAAAGGGGGCAAAACCTATGAGGAGGTGTTAGATAGGGTACAGGCATTACCATCCGACTTGCAAACTAGTTTTCTAACCTTCCAGAGACATAGACGAAGTGGTTTGCCCAAGGTATTGCAGGGAGAAGCAACAACCCCTACTCCAGAACAAGAAAACACTCCCCCAGGTTTTGGACATAAAGCGCAGAATAAATCAGACACCAAGGAAAATCCACAGGGGGGCAAAGGATCTTCACATATACTGTTCATGTTGATACCTCCCGAGTCTAGTCAATCTACTCCCCCTTCATCATATACTATTCATGTTGATACCCCCAAGACAACAGGGGAAACAAAATCTACAGAGTTGGGTAATCCCATTGCTTCCTTGACCCCTTTACAGTCTACTTTTGGGCTCCCTCAGATAGGACTCATACATGCTAGTGACCTTGCCCCTATCTCTAGAGAAGAAATACATCCCTTTGATTACTTTTTCAGTAAAAAGAGGAATGTTGTATTAAAGCAGGAGATGTATATGAGAGAAGGTGGTATGTTAAGGAAACGCAGGGTGTTGGTAGATGTGCAGAACTTGGAAGAGGAAGATTTCGCTACAGAGGTAGCGGGCTCCATGGGAGCTCTGGAAACAACGAATCTATTCACTGTTGACAATATGATAACAAGGTTGAAAAAGAGTAACCACATGATAGTCCAGTTGCAAAACCAACTAAAAGATACCGAGAAAAATGTCAGAGAAGAAATAAATAAAGGTATGGATCAAGCCAGGGCTGTTGACAAATAGGAAATTCAATCGTTTAAGTCAAGTCTAGACGAGATGAACAAGAAGATGCAGACTAGTCAAATACAGGTTATTCAGCAAGAAGAGTTAGTAAGACAACTACAGGATAAATTGAATTCAATGAAAGGCCAGGTTATAGATTTGAAAGCTTTTTAGGACCAATCATTGGAAATACATACGAAGATAGAAGTTGAGCAACGTAGATTAATCTCCAAAGTAGAGATTATTCATAATTATTTTCAAGAAGCAGGCAATGCTTTTGATAATATTTTTTTTAAAGAAAAAGAAGCTAAAGTAGAAAGGGCCACTTTCCAAAGGGTAGTTGTATGTTCATAAAATGAATAGGTATCGAAAACTCCAAAGCTATCTGTCACAGAGAAGATCAGAGGCAATATTCTGCTCAAAGTATGGGAGGCCAACATAGCAGAAAACAAGAGAATAGCCAAGGAAATCAAAGATGATTGCGAAGAAATCTTCGATTTGGTGGACAAGGGATCATTAGGTATTGGAAGAGACAATTGCACTGGGCAATTAGGACAGATAAACATTGTAAGACACCAGTTGAATTTCAAAGAGGGTTTGAACGAAATTCAGATGGAAATTTCACAGTTAAAGGAAATTGATGTTACCCTAATAGACAGGTGGTTGGTGAAGCCAAACTCAAAATTGCAATCAATTAAGTTTGCTGGTAAGGGGATTGAAGACCGACTTCCAAAAATTCAGAGAAAATTTTATCTATTTGAAGCGAAGGATTTTCCAGAGCCTCTTAGAAATTTTGTACACTTTCTGGAAAAATGTATTGAATGTATTGGGTCGAAAAAAGGAGATACTTCAATAAAACAATGAAGTATCATTTTGAAAGCTTATATTATTGAGACGGCATAAAAATAAAAGATAATCATGCAAACAGTTGAGGTTTTCATTTTTGTAACTGTTTTCCCCTAGGAGTTAGGGAATCACCAACCATCAATGTATTGGTGATCTGATATAAGTATAATTGCATGAGACTGAAACATGGCTTTTTCTGGGCACATTGTAATGAAAAATTTGAAGATATTTTTGAATTAATACAAATACAGATTGAAGATTCTAGTTCTGGTCAAGTTTGAGTTATGTGCTTCTCTGTTATTTCATATTTTTCACATATTTCTTTGATGAATGTTTAACTGCAATTTAGTACAACCTCTACTGTGGTGATTAATTATTTTTTCAATTTAATCGTTTACAGTTTTTCCTCTGTATCGGAGATCAACAGGTACAAGACCTGTAAATGTTTTAGATTTCAATATCATATGCTTCATTAATATTTTTTCCTAACTATTTGCTTCTTCTGTCACAAAGTGAGATTCCTCTTTAATTGATGCCTCACCTTGTTCAACAGCTTTGTGTTTTATTTTCATTTCATGCATATTCCCTTTTCAAAATTTAACTCAGATACCAGAAACGACCTTTAGTTTTGTCATACTATTAATTCAAGGTTTTGGATTTCTTACATATTTTGAAACAGAAATAACAAACCCTAAAAGAAAACACCATAATTTATCTTTTTAGTGTTTATCCCTCATGACTGTACCAGTTACAAGACAACCCAATATCGAGCCTAGACTATCAGATCAAACGAGCATTGCCCTAAATTTATTCAACACCATCTTACAGACAACAAATAACCGGGTTGAGTTAGAATGTTCATGGGCAACGATTGAAAGGGATATTAGTATCCAGGAAAACTAGGAAGCTAGACAGAGACAGTTAAGAAACCAACCATAGCCCTTTTTTGTATAACTAACTTTTCTATCTTTAACTTTCTCTATCTTTTCGGATGCCTTGACAGTATACTTTAAAGCCTTAAAATATAAACTCAAAAACAACACCTTCCATCAAAGGGAGGCTTGATGAGGCTCTGGCTTGATGGAGGCTCCAAGTTCCCTTCCATCAAAGGGAGGCATGATGGGGCTCTAGGTGCTTATGCCCATTAGAAATGGCAATGACCAAGGCCAAAGTTAGAGAATGCTTGTTGTTGTGTGATGGTGTAGTAGCTAGGCCGTCCTATCTCCATCCCTTTTTTCAATAACCATTATTCTAAGGGAGAACTTTAGAAACGAAAACACACCTCGCATCCCATACGTACACATCCATCTCATGTGAGTTGTTGGGTCGATACTCTAATACCACAACTTTAAGGTACTTTGCGTGGCATAAAACAAAAATCTAATTGTTAAAGATGGATGTACAATCATGTGCACATGTCGGAAGCCATGTGTCCGTGGAAAAGTGTGGGAGGTCTAGACTCACAAGCAACCAATCTACATTTGTGAGTTGATGAGGGAGAAATAATTAGACAAACAAGAATCTTTTGAAGTGTTTGAATTGTACAAAATTTCCAAAATACAAAGCGTACAATTTTACTACCATCACAACGTAATAATGTTTGGATGAGATATTTTGATTTTGTTTTAATTATTTTTTTATTTGATGTCAAAAGTTTTACTTTTATTTACATTTTGGTCAATTACTTTACTGACGCAAAGACATTAAAGTAATACGGACCTCCAATTGAATATATGTGGTCTTTTAAAATTTACAACCAAAAAGCGACTTTGACACGTAGGGTCGCAAATTATTTGTAAAGTTCTTGTCGTATCCTCCTCCCATTCAATGCGCCAACTTCGATTAACACTTTACCTCGACTTTTTGGTGCGTGCGTCAAAGATGCCATATAACGTGGTAGGGCATTTGGGCAATGTATTGGATTTTTAACTATTTGGGTTAGGTCATTCTAACTATTTTATTTTAAATCAATAATAAAAAAATTAAATTTATTTACTCATTTCTTCATAATATATAAAAATATGCTGGATTTAAGCGATGAAACCTAAACCTATTAATAATTTTATTATTTTTAATCTTAATTTTGATGTAAAATAATTTTTTAAAATTAAAAATAATAACTAATCAACTTTTTTTTTTTTCAATGCAAGTGAAATGTTGTTAATATCTCATTAGAGGTCAGTGCTTTCTTAAAATTAGAGAGGTCAATGCTTTCTAATAACACGTTTCCCCTTTGTAAACCATTTGTACTTGTTTTTGTTTTTATGTTTTTTTCTATGTAAACCATTTGTACTTGTTTTTGTTTTTATGTTTTTTTTCTATGTCATTGAGACCATGTGCAAAGTTTAGGCAATTTTGGTGGAAGGGATATCCCTTATTCACAACTTTTTGACTTAATGTTGTAAGTTAGCTATATTAATTGTAATATTTAAAAAATAAAGAAAGATAAACTTGTTTTAGTGAAATAAAAAAAATGTTAATAAAAAAAAGAAAAATAAAACATATTTAATGTATATAGTTTTACATCTTATTTAGGTTTGTTGTTTAATGGTTTAATTCATATGATTCAATATCTAGGTTTAGGTTCCAATTTTTAAATTTTAACATTTTGATTATATTTTAAGATTTTTTTTCTACATTTTTCTATTAATTGTATTGAAATGTGTTGGTTTTATAGTACAATATGATAGAGATGTTGTCATGTGAGTATTGTTTACGTCATCATAAATCGACTTAAAAAAATGCATAATTATAACAAAAAATAATAATAATACTATATGTTAACCAAATATAAATACACGATCTCTGTATATATGAAAGAAAGAGAGAGATTTGATATATAACTCCCCACTCTACATGCACATATAACTACTATATATGAAAATAAAAACAAATATACTATATTTAAATATAAAAATAAATAATATTAAAATGATATTTACATAGAAATATTGTTAAAATGCAAATATAAATATCTTAATAATAATCAAAATTATATTTTTGCATGTCCATGTCTATATATCTTTTGAGTTATGAGTTATTATAAGTTGAGTGAGACTACAATTAGCCTAGGTCCATCTTAAATGATCAAAAAATTTACACCCCTAGGGATTTGATCCCTTTCGGACTTGATATATTTGAGGTTAATATGGATATACATTGGTTTAATTCTTCAAAGATTGCATAGTGTATTAGTTGGTTTCAAATATTATGAGAGGAAACCTTGTTTTAATTCTCTAAGCTAAAGTTCATACAATTCAATGAGATGGCTTTTTCACATTTTTCTTCTTTATTTCATTCCAACCATCACAATTTTTTGAGTTAAAGGATGGAGTCATTAACAATTTTGATTGCAGTTCATCAACCAACTTGGACAAAGGGACTTGTTTTCTTTCCTTATTTGAATGATATGTCTCATTTCACCACTAACAATAGAGGGGTTGAATCTTTAGTCATCAATGTACCTATCTACAATACCACACCCCTCGAAAAGTGGTCAACGTTGTAGTAGCTACATGTCTAATTACTACTTGATCCTTATTTGCTTCTACCCAATGGTGATACATCACTAGGCACTTCCACCAAGCAAATTTGCAATTCTTCTACTCTATAGCTTGATAAATATTTGACTTTGGGCAATAACCACCACAATCCCATGCTTGAAACATTACCTACAATAGAGAGAGACATGTTCATAGTCCAAAAATTGTGTCCAAACATAATTTTGACATGCCAACACAATATTATTAGCACAAACAACCATAATGGAGATTTGTGCAAGGTGATATTTACCAAATCCCCAATCTTTGAAACAAAAATAATAAACTACCAATGGATAAAATAAAATTGCATTCAAGAATGATTTGGGCATTAACATTTCCCCACAATTAATCACATTGAAAACTAACAAATCCTAGTAGCTAACCCCTTCGTACATTTGCTCTACAATGCAGTATCATATCCCTAAGACATAACCAACAATGCGAGGTTTATCATAACCAGGTTGCAACAATTGATAACGAAGTACCTTCCCATTATCTAAACTAGCCTTACAATTAATTTTTCATTTCCGGCATTCATTTAGGGTCAACAATTAAACAACAATATCCTTCCTCAAGAAATTGCTAGAACATTATCCTAGTTCTAACCATAACATCATTCCTACATAAAAAGGTGATATAATTAACTCCTACATTATAATTAATTCATTGCACTAACTACATTTCAATACCTTAACTTTATTACCACGATCCTTTCTTATTCTTTTGGGCAAGTAAATGTTCTGCAAAAGGCGTTAATAGTGACACTCGGGACTTGATTATAAACAAGTTATATGGTGTAGCTTTAACATTGATAAGTGACGGACCGTAACTTGATATTACCTTACCATACTAACATGTCAATTTAACCATAATAACCTTACCAAGAACAACAATGGAAATTGGAGCAAGCCTTATCCTAATTACTGGTATCAATACCCCATCATTACCTAGATGTTTAAGACCCCCCCAATGACACACCCTTACCCTATGTCAAATACAAAAACAACTCGTATCTATAAATAACATCATGTCTGAATTAACATCATGACATCATAATTAAAATGACAATATGTAACCATGACAATATTTCAATTGATCATATTAAAAGT
>JZKD02S0186157.1:216594-233336 GCA_000966675.3 Picea glauca
CATCCAAAACCCTAACCCAATGACCTGGATTAGTCCAAAACCCTAATTCCTTAACCGGAAATAGAAAACCATCGGCAAAAGACCATGTGCTGAAAAACCACCTAATATCATGTGGTCCCGGAAATATGTCGGCCCGAAAAAAAAAAAATTCGGGGGCACTGCCCCCGAACCCCCGCGTGGGGGGTTCCGCCCCCCCTACACCCCCCGAGGGGGGGCCTAGCGGCCCCCCCTCTAACCCCCTTGCGCGCCCGGTGCAGGCGCTCAAACACTCTGTCTCATGCAAAGAATATAACACATACCCAACAGGATGTCTGAGGGACTGAGATCAATGAAGGGGTACATTCTTTGGGTTGGACAGGTCAAGAGGAAGAGAGCTGGTATAAAATCGGGATAGCTATAGGAAGATATCAGTGGGTTGTTAGTTTTTATGAGTTGTAAGTAGACTATGAGAGACCACCCTATTTTGTCGATTAATAGCCTCATTTCGGGGCTGACTGGCTGTTGAAATTTGGTACAATCAGTTTATGGTTGGGTGGAACATTTGTCCCAAGAAACTAGTTGCACAACATAATTGAAAGATAAGTGTTTTATCTTGTTGTTGAGTTATTTCATGAGTTTATTTGTTGTGCATGAACTCTGTGTATTTGAGAATAATTTATATGTTGCTGTGTGAATTATTAAGTTGCATTCATGTTATTTTGATATGTTGTAGATGCATCTATTTTATGTCTATATACAATAGCTAAATCGGTTTTAATTCGTAGCTAAAAGCTATAGGAAATTAGCTAGCAGTAAAATAATTAAATCAGTAAGAAGAAATTTCATTTTTGTGAGTATTTTGCATCGTAATGTCTCTCAGATGGGCCGGGTTATGTTACATGCACTCAATAGAAGAGCTCATGAAGTGCATATTTCATCCATCAACATGTACAATACATATTTAAAAGATAAAATTCTTGAAACAACAAATTCAAATCAATAATATTTGCAAATAAAAGAAAACTTACAACAAAGCAAATTACAATAGAAATTTAAAAATTATGAATTGAAAGAGGATGGGATCCTCTTGTACAAAGGAAAGGTGCATGTGCCAAATTCCATGGAGCTGAAAAATATAGTGTTGAGATAAATGCATAATGTTCCATATGCTAGGCACCCAAGATATCAAAAATCCATTACAACTGTAAGGAGCCAATACTTTTGGTCAAGAATGAAGAAAGAAGTGGCTAACTACATATCTTGGTGTCTAGAGTGGAAAAAGGTGAAAACCAAGCACATATATCTAGTGGGGATGTTAAAGCCATTTCCCATTCCAAAATGGAAGTGGGAAGTGGTTACAATAGTTTTTATTACAAATCTGCCTAGAACAATGAAGCAAAATGATTCCATCATGGTGGTTGTGGACAAATTAACTAAGGAAACACATTTTATTCATGTGAAAACAACACACAAGACAAAAAACATTGCATAGATTTACATGAATGAAATTGCAAGACTACATGGAGCGCCTAAGACAACAGTTTTAGACAAAGATTCCTAGTTGACATCCAAATTTTGGCAAGGTTTGTTCAAAGGATTTGGGTAATATCTAAACCTTAGTATGATGTCTCCCCCAGAGTCAAATGGTAAAATACAGAGGACCAATATGATAATTGAAAACATGCTTAGAATGTATGTAATGGATCACCCATCAAAATGGAAAGACTATATCCACTTAGTGGAGTTTGCTTATAATAATGGGTATCAAGCCTCATTACAAATGAGACTATTTGAAGCTTT
Source organism: Picea glauca (assembly GCA_000966675.3). NCBI lineage: Eukaryota > Viridiplantae > Streptophyta > Pinopsida > Pinales > Pinaceae > Picea > Picea glauca. Next base: position 218,374 of record JZKD02S0186157.1, read on the forward strand.
GTATGGAAGGAAGTGTAGCATACCAATGAGTTGGGATAACCTAGCAGACAAAGCCAACATTGGGCCAGATTTGTTAAAGGAAATGGAAGAGAAGATGAAAAGGATCAGGTAGAATTTAAAGGCTACCCAAGACAGGAATAAGAGTTATGTAGACAAGAACAACGTTTTTAGAGATTTTAAAGTGGGGGAATATGTTTTCCTAAAAGTTAAAGAAAAAATAAGTTAGATAAAATTGGGTTGTTGCCCGAAGTTGGTAGTGAGATATTGTGGGCCTTTTGAAATATTAGAAAATATATGGCCAATTGCATACTTGTTAGCATTGCTTGCATCCATGAGAGTGCACAATGTTTTTCATGTATCATTATTAAAGAAATATGTGCCTGACCCTAACCACATAATTGATTGTGCATCCTGGACCGGAAAGTCAAAGTGCTCAGGAAAAAAGTCATAGGGATAATAAAGGTTCAATGTACCTACTACAATCCTGAAGATGATACATGGGAGAATGAAGAAAACATGCGGGAGGAATACCCACAAATTTTTGCCAATTTTGAAGAAAATAAAAGATGAAAACACAAGACTCCATTTTTGGGCAACTAGCTACCCAAACCATATCTATGAAATTATTGGTCTCCTAAGTTGATAGCCTTGATAAAATAATGGCGCAATCCGATGGAGTGGAGGTAGTGAAGGGGTCACATTCCTTGGGTTGGCAGGTTGAGAAGAACGAGAGATTTGGTTTGGACTATTGTTGGAGGGCAAAAATTTGCACGAATTTGTTTTTATTTTCTAAACATTGCAATGTAAATTTGTATATGTTTTCATCATGGTGTAGTGCAGTGAGGATGATGATGCACAATTGTAGGGGAGGGGGAATGTAACATCCCCACTATAATCCCTAGTTTAATTAATGCATAGTCTATGGATAAATCTAGCTATTGCCAAGCAATGGAAATGTGAAATGTATTTTCAGAATTGTAAATAAATATAATGAAATACCAGCTGCTGGGATATGGATAGAGATGGGGGATGATTAGTCCACAAGAGAGGGGTAATTCCTAGAGAGTTCCCAAGAGGGGTCCAAAGGGTAATAATTTATGGGCATTAATTCAAACCCACATTTCTGAATTTTATTATCAATTGGAGAAAACTTCTATTTCCTGGTTGCGTGTATGAGAGCCCAATCATTGAATATCTATCATAGGGTGGGTGTGAGAGTCACATCCCATAGTTATTGGAGAGAATGGGGCTAAGGTACAATAAAAATTGGGTAGAGTGAGTAGTCAATTGTCTTGGGGAAATAGAGGAAATTTGTATGGGTAGTAACAAGTAGTTTGAGACAATTGGTTTTTACATGAACACCAAAAGAAAATATGGGAGAAGAGCTTGGGAGATGGAACAACAAGGTTGGATGAATTATAGAGCATGTTGGAGTGTATTTGGAGCGTTTTGGAGCTAGAAATTGAAGAGTCAGGTTGTCAGGCCTGAAGAGTGAACTCTTGGGTGAGTTGCACTGTATCAACAAGTGTTTGATGTTGGTTTTGCTGGTAGTTTTTCCTAGTAGTGAGTTCCCTTGAGTTCCCAACTGAAATATTCCTAGATACTTGTGCTAGAGAGACCTAATAAATGAATGGTATGCCTAATGGATTGAGGGAAATGAAGGGGTACATTCCTTGGGTTGGGCAGGTCAATAAGAAGAGAGCTGGAGGGAATTCATGGCAGTTGTAGAAGAAATTCAGTGGGTTGTGTGATATTGAGCTGTGAGGGGCTGTGAGAGGCACCCTTCTTTTGTGGATTCCTATCCCAAGCTTAGGGGTGACTTGTTGTTGAGATATGGAACAAAAATGTCTATGGTTGGGTGGAATGTCCTTCCTAAGTAGCTGGTTGCACAAACGTTTTATAAAAGATAACTATTTATCTATTTTGCTGAGTTATTTATGAGTTCATGGATGCACATTTACTCTGTGAATACAAATGGTTTTATATTTTGTTGTAGATTTTTTATCAAATACATTCATGGTTATTTATAGATTTGTATATGAATTTAATTATGGGTATCATAAATTAGTTGAATATGTGTTTGAAGCATAGTTGGTAAGCTACACGAATTTAATTAGTAGAAGAAAATTTCATTTTGATATAATTTTTCCATGTAATAATGTTCCCTGGTTAAGCTGGGGAATGTTACAAGAAATATACATGAAGCAACCAACATGATTTGCAATGAAGGGAAAGAAAGAGTTGGTATGGAAGCTGAAAAAATCCTTATATGGGTTAAAGTAATCACCAATGATGTGGTATAAAAAAAATCATACTTATATGTTGGGACTTGGATTCATAATGAGAAAAGTTGATCACAATGTGTATTTCAAATTAGTTTGTGATCTTCTTATTTATTTGGTCATGTATGTGGATGATGTGTTGCTGATAAAAAATGACAAGGAGATGTTTTCCTTTAAATTTGGCATGAAGGATCTTGGTGTTGCAAGTTTCATTTTGGGAATGGAAATTAAAATAGATCGGGAAAACAAGACACTCTGGTTAAATCAAAGGAAACATGTTTAGGGAATATTATAGAGGTTCAATATGCAAGAATGTAGACTAGTTAGGGTTTCTATTCCTATAAGTGTAAATTTATCTGTAGATCAGTGTCCCAAGATATAGGAAGAGGAAGAGGACATGTCTCATGTTCCATATGCTAGTAAAGTTGGTATTTTGATGTACGTAATGGTATGTACTAGACCAAACATTGCATATGTAGTGGAAAATTTGAGCAGATATTTGTCAAAAATAGGGAAGGAGCATTGGATAGTAGTAAAGAGGGTTTTCAGGTATTCACATGGCACTACTAGTTATGGATTGTGCTACCAAGGAATACTGGGATTGGATAGAGTGTTGGACATACATGGGTTTGTTTATGAAAACTGGGCTGGAGATCTAGATCATAGAAGATCTACAAGTGGGTATGTGTTTAACCTATTTGGAGGAGAAATCAATTGGATGAGCAAAAGACAGTCTGTAGTGGCACTCTCAACTACAAAAGTTGAATACATGGTAGGAACTCATGTAAGCAATAAAGGAGTATGGTTATAGATATTGTGTTCATGCATTGGGTTTGTACAACAAGATATAAGGATAGATTGTGATAGTTAGAGTGCAATCGTCTTGGAAAACAACCCATCTTATCATTCAAAGACAACACATATTGATGTTCATTATCACTTTGTGAGAGACATGGTTGAAGACAAGAAGGTGTTGCTGATGAAGGTGGACACTTTGAAGAATGTTGTAGATTCATTGAAAAAATATGTGAGCATCGAGAAGTTCTCATGGTGTAGAGAAAAAATGGACATTGTTAACTTGGATTGTTGACTATGTTATCTTGTGACCCCTTGTATGAAAAGAAAAAAACAAGTGGGATAATGTTGGGTATGTGTTATATTATTTGCACGACCAACCCTACATGCTGCATTGCATTGGACATAGTGGGGGGTCACAGGGGGGATAAACTCCCCCTATTTTAGGGAGTGCAGGGGGCTCGAAGCCCTTGATTTTTTTTTGCGTGGTTTTTGCATCCATTTTTAGCGGTTTTCTCTTTTGCAATTTTGTGGTGCATGGGAATTAGATTTGTTGCTCAACCCATGGTTTTCTAATTTTGGTTAAGGAATTAGGGTTGTAGTCTAATTCAGGTCAATGGATTAGGGGTTTTGGATGTTGCAGGATCATATATATATTGTATTGTAAACAATAAAGTTTTAGGTTGATGATGACTAAGAATTAGAGGTGCGACTCTAAATAGGTTGTTGGTTTTCCTGGTTTGGGTTTCCAGGGTAAAGATCTGTGTATATGTGTGATTGCAATTGTGTTATTTTCTATTTTTCTTAGAATCTATGTGTGCATTGAATTACTCTAAAAGTTTTAAAACTTACAAGTTGCAGCATGCCAAGTACTTCACCAAGTTGGATCTCAAATCAGGATACCACCAAGTACATGTCAAAGAAGAAGACACCTGGAATATCACCTTCAAGACAAGACAAGTTTTGTATGAATGGTTGGTCATGCCATTTGGTTTATGTAATGCACTAACTACATTTATGATACCGATGAATGATGTATTGCACCCATATTTAGATTCATTTGTTATAGTGTATTTGGACGATATATTGGCTTATAACTTTACCCAGGAGGAACACATATCACATCTCATGTAGGTGTTAGAGACTCTGAAAAAGCATTAGTTTCTGGCTAACCTAAATAAATGTGATTTTTCTTAGCAGTCATTGATGTATTTGGGGTATGTGATCGGTGGAGGGGAGATCCAGATAGACCCCACAAAGATGGAGGCCATCATAAAATGGCCAGTTCCTACTAATGTCACTAAAGTTAAAATATGTTTTGGGGAAGAACAATACCTACATAAGTTCATATCATCTTTTTCATTGGTAGTTGCATCACTCCATCCCATAACAGTGAGAAGTAAGAGTTTCTAGTGGGGAAAGAATCAATAGAAATTTGTTGACAAGCTAAAATGAAATAACTGTCAAGAAGCAGTTCTCACATTGCATAACTTGTAGAAGTCCTTCAAAGTGGAGATAGATGCAAGTGGGTATGCTATGGGAGTAGTTTTGACACAAGGAGTTAAGCAAGGATAATTTTAAGGATGAAAATTTATATTAAAATGTAGAAACCTAGAATAATATTACTAGTCCTTAATATGCAAAATGTAAAATGTTTGGCGATAGTTTTGTAAAAATATTCAAATTTCTAAGGATTTTATAAAGTTTCTATAAAGTTTTGGTTATTTTTAAGGTAAAATAACTTTATTCTATGGAATTTGGGTGAATCATTTTTAGAAAAAGTGGAAATTGACGAATCGTTTTTGGGAAAACCATGGAAAATTAGCCCATTTGTGAAATTTAGCCCCTAGAATAATCTATGGAGGTAAGCCAATATGATATCAATCTAAGATGTTTGATGGGGTTTTTAAACTACCCTACATATGATATGGAACTCTATGTAGGACATTTTGGTGTTGGGAAGACAATTGCTAACTTACAAAGGTAAGTGTACTAGCCCAAAATGCAAGAAGATGTAGCACAATATATTAGAGCATGCATACTTTGTCGTACCAACAAGTCTAGTAATAGAAAACAATGTATATTTCATCCCTTATTTTTATCTACTTGACATTGGGAAATAATTTCCATGGATTTTGTGGGTGGTTTACCAACAAATCGGAAGGGACATGACTATGTTTTTTTCATAGTTGACAGGTTCAACAAGATGTGCATTTTTATGCCTTGTAAAAGGACCATCAAAGGATAGATGCAAGAAACATGTTTTTTGAACAGGTCTGGGTGCACTTTGGGATACCAAGGAGCATCATCTTAGACATGGATACCATATTTATCAGTTCCTTTTGGACTACACTTTGGGAGAAGATGGACACGGATCTGAAGAGATCGACAACATTCCATCCACAAACATACAGGAAGACATAAGTTGTTAACATTACATTGGTACAACTTTTGAAGGGTTACAATTAGAAGCATATGTTGGAATACTAAGAGGGGAGGGGTGAATCGGTATGAGCACTTATATTACTTTTAACCACAATATGTATTCCTTAACTTTAAGAGAATTTCATCAATAGAATTCAAACCATCATGAGCAGTATAAATAAACAGTGAACAATGAGCAACCACACAAGTACACAATACACCACAATTTTACGTGGAAACCCAATGTGGGAGAAAACCAAAAAATGCTTTTCTTATATTTCAAAATAAATACGTTCATAGGAAGCAACAACTTCCTTTTTTTCAAGATACAAATGGAAGGAGTCTACAAATCCTTAGTTTCTCAGGATCCAACCTGAAGGAAGCCACAACTCCCTTAGTTTTCTGGCACCAACCAGAATGAGGCTACAACCTCCTTTCCTTGCCCCGTCCTTTCACATTGAAATATAAATGGAGACCAAATTTCACTACCACAAACTCTTTCAATCCTCTCACTGCAAAATCGGTCACTGTAGAACCTGTCACTGAAAATCTGTCACTAAATCTCATCAACCAATCATATTTGATCACATAGATTTCATACCCACAGTCACAAGTGTATAACTCAAACCATCTATCTAGAATCACAAATATGTCTCTATAATAATGTTCCATACATATACCAACATCCATAAGCCAAGTATAGTTAAACCTCACATCAACCATGCATCAAACCCTCACTGTTATGCAACTTCATCCTATACCAATATCTTCAACAACACACCTTAACCAAAATGCCTCAAACATGTACCAAATGACATAAGATAAACCTCAAAGGGATACCCAAAATTGTGTGACAACTACAAACAACAAGTGCACCAACATTGTGCCTCTATATATCTTCCTCATACAACATGTACCATACAACCAATAGTCCCTCAAGGTAAAATTCTCAGTCTCCCATGACCATACCTCAAGTAATCACCAAAATTCGACTTTAAACAAGAATATAACATACCTTTTACTTCTACAGATATCTCAATTGTACCTGAACACTGTCACACTTTCTTGTAGCCTCTCCTCAACTTCTGCAACCTAAAACACATCTCATCCTTCTGATCTGGTTGTTCCTCACGAGACGCCTTTTGTCTAGCAGGGCCTTGCATGATGAGATCTAGAAAACCCAAAGGGGTTCCTTGCAGGACACCAAAAATCTGACCCATGGGGTCAACTAAATTAGGGTTTTTAACAAAACCCCTCTCTTCTATGCAGTGACAAGACTTTGTCGTCACTCTTCCTTCATTGCCTCAGATTTGCACTACCTTAGATATGTCAATGAATACCTGCGATAACATTTCACAAGATAGATATTCAATGTGCTCAATAGGTGCTAATAGGAGTCTCTTGATCTCTTATTTATACTTCCCAAGTGCCTTCATTTAGGGGATACATTGTAACTATTTTACCCCTTCTCCATATTCTATGGCCAACCCACTTTATTGTCGCAATTACTTTACCCTTAATTAGTCAACTCATAATTTATTGTTGCAACTAATTTATTTTTAATTATTTTCTTGTTGCAACAACTTTACCCATAATTAATTTCTTGTTGCAACCAATTTGACTAACCAAAATTATTGATGACCTTCTATGGACTTCTAGAATAATTGACTTCTTTATTCACCTTCTAGGAGCTTCTAGATTATTCTTTGTGGGTCCTCCAACTTCACAAGGCCATATCCCCTTAACCGTGAGGAACTATGTGGCATACCATATATCACCGGAAATGGCATGATGTGTAATATCCATCTATGATAGTCTTGATGGAAAATATAATGACCTTCATGTCTTTATTCCTCAATCAATTGTAGGTGTCATGATCATACCTTCAGGGCTACCAAAAATTTCTATTGGACTTGCTTCAAGGGTTGACATCAATGAAAACCAATTCATTCTTTCAACAATATCCTCCTTTAGCATTGATGGAAACACTTTGATGCAATGCTAATGGCATGGAAAAACTTATGCTCATGCTCCCCTTGTGACCATCGCTCCCCCTGTAATCATTCCTATGTATGTCTCTCCATTTCCATGCCTATGATGATTCTCTCCCCCTTTGACATCAATGGAAAAGGGTAACTTCCCTTTGGACTTGCTCCCCCTGTTTGAACTGTCTACTGCTCCCTCTATATGCAATCTTCAAATATTTCTGCTGTCCTATTTCTCTTTATGTTGTTTCCTTTTGTAAATCCATGACATATGTGAAAAGCATTCAAAAATTCATTGTGGGATAGAAACTTCTCCAATTTTCTGTTGAAGATGCACAAAGGTCTCCCTTGGAAGAGGTTTGGTGAAGATATTTGCAATTTTTTCTTTTGTCCCAATATGCTCGACCCTAATGTTATTCTATGAAACATTTTCTAGTAGAAGGTGAAACTTGATCGTGATATGTTTCGTCATGGAGTGCATCACTTGATTCTTTGAGATACTGATGGCGCTGTTGTTATCACAAAATATCATAATGGGATCATCATAGTCAACCTGTATATCCTTCAAGGTTTGTTTCATCCATAGAACCTCAATACAACATGTTGTTTCTGCAATATACTATGATTCTGATATAGACAATGATACTGATGATTTTTTCTTTCTCATCCATGATACCAGGCACTCACCCATGTAGAAATTTGCTCCACTTGCACTTCTTCTATAATCAATGCAACCTTCCCAATTTGAATCTGTGTAGGAAACAATAGATAGATCATTCCATTTTGGATACCATAATCCAAACCATTATGTACCTTTGAGATACCTGAATATCCTCTTCATTGCCATAACATGTGATTCCTTTGGTCCAACTTGAAACCTTACAACCTGTTCAACTGTTTGCATCACGTCTGGTCTAGAAGCTATCACAGAGAGTAAGCTGCCAATCATTGATCTGTACTGTCTTTGGTTCACATCATGTTACTTAACTTGGAATTGGTATGCATAGGAGTACTGACTGGTTTTCAGTCTTCCTTTCCAAACCTTTTTATCATTTCTATAATATACTTGGTCTAAGATATGGAGATACCTTTGTTTCTCTAACATATTTGTAGTCCCACAAAGAAAGACAACTCTCCAAGTAATGACATATTGAAATCATTCTACGTGTCTTTGGAAAATTTATAACTCATTGTGTCATCATCACTTCCAAAAATAATATCATCAACATAAACTTCAATTATCGGGACACTATCTTGATTTACCTTTATGTAGAGATTGATGTCTGCATTTCCTTTCCTGAACCCTTGCTGCTGTAAGTATCTGTCCAGTCTTGAATATTATGCTTTGGGGGCTTGTTTGAGACTATATAGTGCCTTCTTCAACCCACAAACACAAATTTCCTTTTCTGATAATCAAAATCATTCTGGATGCTAAATGCATACTTCTTCTTCTAACTCTACATTTAGGAAGGCTGAATTAACATCCATTTGACACTGTATCTTTATATTTATGAACATACATAAGCTAGAATCAACCTGATTTCTTCCATTCTAGAAATTGAGGAAAAGGTCACTTTAAAGTCTATAACTTCAACCTGAGTGTACCCTTTACATACCAATCTTTCTTTGTTCCTAGTAACCTATCCATCGTCGTTCAATTTTTTTATGAAGACCCACTTTGTATTGATCACATTTTCGTTCTTTGGCCTTGGAACAAATCCCCATGTATCATTCTTCTCTATTTGGTCTAATTCTTCATTCATACATTTGATCCAGTATCCATCCTTTTTGGCTTCTTCAAAATTGCTTAGCTCAATTGTGGATAAAAGTGCTAGGTGTTGTTGTTCTGGTGAACGTATCTTTCTTCATGTTTCAACTCCAACATCCTTATTCCCAATGATCTATTCTGGTGGGTGATTTTTCTGTACTCGTCTACTATGTGTCTTTGGAGATGCCTGAAAATATTGATAATCTTTCTTTGCCTCTAACTTCTCTTCTTCATCATTTGCTTCTTCATATACTTCTTCTTCTTTTAAATATTCTTCATGATCCTGTACCAATGAATCTTTTCTTCCTTCTTTTGTCCTCCGTCCATCTGTTTCATAAATAGTCACATTGATGCTTTCCACTATTCTGTTGAGTCTTATATTGAAGCATTTGTATGATTTTATTTTGCTTGAGTACCCAACCAGTATGCCTTTATCAACTCGAGAGTCAAATTTTCCAATCCTGATATCTTCTCTTTTGATATAACATTTGCTTCTGAACACTCTAAAATGATTCAAAATTACTAGTCTTTATTTCCATAACTTGTAGGGATTTTATCACTGTTATTTCTGAGCATTCCTCTATTCTGAATGTGAATTTTTGTATGTACTTCTTGTACCCAAAATACATCCTTTAATTTGGAATCTTTCAACATGGTTTTGGCCATTTCCTGTACTGTTTTGTTCTTCCTTTCGACAACTCCATTTTGTTGAGGTGTCCTTGCTACTAAAAAATGTCTCTTTATCCCATGTTCACTACAGAAATATATGAATTCATTTGATGTGAAATCGCCTCCATTGTCTGATATCAAACACTTGATTTTTTATTATGTCTCAGTTTCAACCATTTCCTTGTATATCTTGAAGTGTTCAAATGCTTCTGACATCTTTCTGAGAAAGAAAACTACATTCATCTTGGTGTAGTCATCAACTAGTAGCATAGATCTCTGTGTACAATCTCTAGTGGTTTTGTTGTGGATTACTCTTGTGATTTGAACTTGGTTCTAGTTTGTTTTCCTTGTAGACAATTCTTGCATAGAGTATTTGCTAGATTTGAGATCTCGGTAATTTATCTTATTGCTTGCTTTCTACTTATTTTGACGAGATTATCAAATTTTATGTGACCCCCATTCTTTTTTGATAGAGCCAACTTTCATCATTCTTTCCAAGGAAACATCTTTCCTTTCCAATTTCATTTAGTACATATATGTTGCTTGGAGTTCTTAAAATTGTAGCTACCAACTTTCCTAATCCTTTTTTCCTTATCCCGCCTTTTTCTAAGTCAAACATAAGTCTGTGTTCTTGATCACATATCTGACTTACACTTAGAATATTGTTCTTCATTTCTTCAACTAGTAGAACATTTTCTACCCTAGCATCCTTATTTCCAAGCTTGATTGTGCCTCTTCCTATAATTTTAGCTGAGTTGTCATTCCCAAATGAAACTGGTCCATCTCTCTCCTTCTTCAATGTTAGAAACCTGTCCTTATCACCTATCATATGCTTTGAGCAACCAATGTCAACATACCATCCACGTTTCTTGTGTTGATCTTGTAGGGAAAGCATTCATTCTTTAATGTTGAATTGATATTGCTTATTTATCCATATCCTTTGTGGTTCCTATCTATGACTATTGATGCTCTTTTTTTATTCTCTAGGAGGAATAGTCGACCTACAATATTTGGCCATGTGTCAAAAGTTGCTGCACTTGTTTCATTCTACTTCTACGTTCAAGGATTCAAATCTGTTTTAGTTTTTTCTTTGTTCTTCATGAGACATTCTTGGATAACCATTTCTTGTGTAGCCTTCATAGTTTTTTTTCCTTGGTGTTGGCTCTACAATTCACAACTTTATGCCCAAAATTATCACATGAATAACATAAACCAAGAAAAATAGTTTGATACTTGGGCATGGAAGATATTTTAAATGTTGTTGCTCTTATGAATCCTTCTTCTTCTTGGGATCTCTTTATTATTGGCTACTGCTGATTCTGCATCCCGAATCTTCTATGTGGTGCAGTGTATCTATAATATTCTTCTTGATTCCTTTGTCCTTCTTCCTTCTTAGGAGAGCCTATGACTATTTTTGCATAGCTTCTTTGTTCTACTGTCTTGGAGCTTGAGCCTTTCTCTGTCTGTCTATATCCTAATTTAGATTTTTCATGGTATGGCCTTTAACTGCTAATGATCTCATCCAATACTTTGGTGTTGTTCTGCTGCATGTCCTTCTTCTGAATATATTTTCTTAGAGTAACTATTTATGCTTCCAAGCCTTCGATCATCTTGTCCTTTTAATCTAACTGACCTTTGAGTGTTTCTTTAATTCTTTTTTCTTCTTCTACTTGGATTTTTAACTTCATGATCATCTACTCGACTACAATGTTGAAATTATGAGATCATTCTTTCTCTTTTAGTTCTGCCTTGAGTGACTTGATTTTCTTTCTTTCAATCCTTATCTTTTCTAGTGCACTGAGTAATTATTCTCCATGATCAAATTATCCTTTCTCTTCAGAATCTTCTCCTGCAATGAAGAGTACTCCTTCTGTACCACTATCTGCATCCTCATTTGATAATGAGCTATCTTCCTAGGTGTAGAGACTTTTCTTGAATCATTTTTTTTTTCTTCTACTCTTTTGAGTTTTTTTTTTAGAGTCTTCTTTTTCATCACTTTCCTTATTCTTATGAGGACATTTAGAAGAAAAATTACCAATACCACCATAATTAAAAAAATTCAATGGAAGCATACCTTTGTATTTGTTGGTTCCTCTTTTCAAATTATGACGAAGTTTTCCATTTCTTCATCTTCCTCTGAATCATCGTTGTAGCTACAATATGACTTTGACTTTTTCTTGTTCTTCTTCTTTTTCTTCTTGGATGCCTTGAATGTTTCTTCCTTCGTGACTGGATTATCTTGGTCTATCCTCATCTCATAAGCTATGAGTATCCCATGTAGCTCGTCCATGCTTAATGTAGTTAAATCGTCTCTTTCTTCCATGGATGAAATCTTCGGGTCATATCTCATAGGTAGAGACCTCAACACCTTTTCAACAATGACTAGTTCCTTCATTTATTCTCCCAAACTTTTAATGGAATTGAATATTTCATCAACTCGTAGAAAGTAGAAGATAATATTTTCATTTTCCTTCATCTTCAATTGTTCGAACTTGGCTCTAAAGGACTAAAGTTTGGCTCCCTTGACTTTGGCATCACCTTCATAGATATTCTGAAGTTTGTCCCACACTTCATTTGCATTATCACAATGTATAACTTTGACATATATTGATTCAATCAAACCATTTAGAATAAAAAATTTAGCCCATGAATTGTTATTTTCAAGTTTCTTTCCATCCTTATCTATCGAGGGAGTGGCTGGTGCTTTGTATCCATCTACTACTACTCTCCAGACATCAAATCCCCGTTCCTATACATATGTTTTCATCCTTTTTCTCCAGAAGGAATAGTTCTAGCCATCAAACTGTGGTACTCCAATCTTAGTGTATTCCAATATCTCCTTCTAGTGGTTAGACTATCTCTTGAAGGACCTGCTCTGATACCAATTGTTGGAATACTAAGAGGGGGGGTGAATCAGTATGAGAACTTATATTAATTTTAACCACAATATGTATTTTTTAAGTTTAAGAGTAGTTCATCAATAGAATTCAAAAGATCATGAGAAATATAAATAAACAGTGAACAATAAGAAAACACACAAGTACATAGCATACCATAATTTTACGTGGAAACCCATTACAGGAGAAAACCACATAATTCTTTTCCTATATGTAAAAAGAAATACATTCTGTTAGCGATAATTCTTGTCTTGGGCTCAAGAGCAGTCGGGTCTACAAGTTACACGAGAAGCACCCGAGTGCAGCATGGAAAAATCTCGTTTTCCGACTTCCAATCAAGCGAGCAGGCAAAGTATGTCGTCAACGGCCAGGATCCATGTATAGAGCAGATCAACAATCGGAGGGTGTTCGCGGTTAGTAGACTTGCGCTTGGATTAGCGCAATGGATAGCGCTTATATATCACCAAAAAGATCTCAGTCATCCATCCAGAGGGGACACCTGGCCACAAGATGAGCCATCTCGGCGCCTCGCTCGTCGCAACTCCAACGCGCAAAAAACAGCTCCGTCATCTCTCGATATGCGAAGTAGCGAGAGTATTCAGGACCTGGGGCCCACTGCAGCGGTGGATGAGTTTGGGACCGTCAGATTTGAGGGACGCGTGGCACCAGAATGAGCCGTCTCAGCATATCGCTCATCACGATTTCGATAAGCAAGGTTGGCCCTTTCATATTCACGAAGGCCGAAAGCATAGAAGTTGGGGCCCTCGACGCCACGAAGCATTTTCAACCGTCCATCCAGAGGGATGCATGGCACGCGACCAAGACATGTCGTTGTTTCTCCTATCGTAGCTTTAAAGCATGAGAGGAAACCTCCTCCTTGCCGCGAGACGCGAAGTGGCGAGAGAGTCTAGGACTTGGGACCCACAACGCTGTCGGAAGAATTCAGAACCATTTGATCCAGAGGGGCACGTGGCACGAGACTAAGCCTTCTTGACGTTTCGCTCATCGCAATCACAAGGAGAAAGGATTTACTCCTTCCATTCGCGAACGCCGAAAGCACTTTGGGAGTAAGCACAGGGTCGTAGCCCGTGGTCACTTGGGGGTGATAGAAGGAGTTGCGCAAAAGGCCAAAGCGCTGGGTTTAGCTGTAGAAGAGATCATTGTGTTCTCTAAGTGCCGGTTCGACTTGATCTCAATCTTGATACTTGCTTGGAAAGAATGAAGAAGAGAGGGGGTGGTTGAAACCTCGCCTCACTCATTAATTGCGAAGTATGGAGGTCCCGGCAGGAAGTCCGCCCACGATGGTCCTTTGCATTAGTTTTCCCACAGAAGCCATGTCTATGTCCTTGACTAGCCAGAAGAACCTGCACACGCCAAGTCAACATTCAAGGGGGCTCAGCTACCACCTGGTGCAAGCCATGCCGAATTAAAGTGGCGTATGATAGGGGAACATAAGATAGATTTGATTTAGGAGACGCCTCTTCTGAGTGAAATGGATTCAGGAGTATATGTAGGCAGTTTTTCCATTTTTGTGGCATCGATGGTTGAGCAGAGCTCCCTACTGTAATGTTTTAACAGCTATTCTAGCTTTCAGCTTATGCATCTGTATATGTGATTTCTTGTTTTATGACAGACAGTTCTTCTTACTCCATCTAATTTTCGTCTCATGCTAAGAGAGTTCATGATTGACTGAGTCGCGCGAGTTATTGCATTTATGTTATGATAAAAGATTTATTGTTGCATTGCTGCATTCTCTGGTTTTGTGTTTGAATGTAAGATGATATCGAATTTGGACGTCTTCTTCCTCAGTCTTTTAGAAACCTGTTGTTTATAATAGATCTCTGCTTTTCTCTTGTACAAGTCTTCCGCTTGTTCACCCTTTACTACAGCTCACTGTCTGAAGTTTACGCAAGACCTCACTTGTTCATGCATACCTGGCCTAGTTTCAGAGTTGGAACGCTATTGTTTTGAGTTTCCCGCCATTCGATCACCCATCTATGAACACCCATGACATAAAACTGATGGGCGTCGGGCTCTGCTCCTGTTAGAAATCCAGGAGTGACTTCCATCGCCAACATTTCTGGCGCCGTTGCCGGGGACGAAGTTGAATATTTTCCCTAGGATTGAACGACAACGATTAACT
>JZKD02S0186157.1:234543-246533 GCA_000966675.3 Picea glauca
TGCCTCATGGATTCAGGGGCTTCCCATAACCTTATGCCAAAAATAGTCATGGAAGAATTGGGACTGGAGGTGATAAGAACTTATCATGATTTATATTCTTTCGATTCAAGGAGAGTGTAGTGTCTAGGAGTCATCAAAGACCTGGTGGTTTCCCTGTTTCAGCTTCCCATGAAAAGTGTGGTCATGGATATTGTGGTAGCCGATGTTCCCCCCAAATTTGGTATGTTGTTGTCTAGATATTAGATTAAAAATCTTGGAGGGACACTACAGATGGATCTCACATACGCTACCATTCTAGTCTTCGGAGGGGAACAAAGACGGTTATACAGAGAAGCCCAGCTAGCCTATATTGTTAGTGATGAAGTAGACCCCACCAATCATCCCATATTTGCACTAGACACCGACTTGGGGTCTAGTGTGTTGCAGCTTACCGATGCCCCTGAAAGCTCTTTACAAATCAGAAAACATCCCAGCCTCGATCATCCGATTTCCCCTCAAAGCTCCCCTATGTGGAAGATGTTTTTTGACAGAGCTTCTTCTAGCGAAGGCGCTGGCGCTGGAGTGGTTTTCATATCACCTTGTCAAGAAGCCATGTCCCTGTCATACAAGCTGGAATTCGAAGCCACCAACAATGTGGAAGAATATGAAGCACTTGTTCTGGGTATGAGAGCCGCAAAGGAAATGGGAATTAAAGAGATAGCAATATTCGGAGATGCTGAGTTGATTATTCAGGAGGTAAAGAATGCTTATCGCGCCAATAATCCCCGGCTCAGGAATTATCAGAATGAAGTATGGGACCTTATTGATAATTTCTTCTTGGCCTTTAACATTTCTTTCATTCTGAGGGGAGAAAATACTTTGGTCGATTCTTTAGCTGTCTCAGCTAGTGTGCTCAAGCTTCCTCTGCCGCCTGTGGTAAAAAATGATGTTGATATAAGATATAGGCCCTCGGTGCCAGACAATGTCAAGCATTGGAAGGTGTTCGAGGATGATTCGGAGCTCGAAAGGTTTCTCCAATCGGTTGATGAATTTTCTGCATTGCATATTGATCAGGATCCCGACCTGGAAAGTGACCCTCATCCTGAGGAGTTTGTAAATAAAATTGCTAATCATCAGATCATTCAGCTGCCCAGCAATCACATTCCAAGAGGACTTGTCCCTTTAGAAATATTGTTCGATGGGAATGACATGGCAGTAAAGGGAAAGATCTCGAATGAAGATGTTGATATAGACGAATGCAACATTGGCACGCAGGAAGAGCCCAAGTTTTTCAGATTATCAAGCAGCCTGAACAGTGAACAGAGGGTCGAGTACACGGAGTTGCTGAAAGAGTTTGCCAACATGTTCGCTTGGACCTACAAAGACCTCAAGACATACGACTCATCTGTCATCGAACAAAAAATTCCTTTGAAGGAAGGAGCTAAGCCATTCAAACAGAAGCTGAGACAGATAAATCCCATGTTGCTGCCGGTCATGGAAAAGGAGGTCAAGAAGATGTTAGACGCCCAGATCATCGTCCCTTTGAGATATTCCGAAAGGGTGGCAAATCTGGTTCTGGTAAGAAAGAAAACCGGAGAAACCAGGCTTTGCGTTGACTTCAGAAATCTGAACAGAAGCTCGAAGAAAGACAATTACCCCCTGCCTAAGATGGAACACATACTGCAAAGGGTAACTGGTGCATCTAGGATATCTATGATCGACGGGTTTTCCGGTTATAATCAGATATCGGTCATGCCTGAGGATAGATAAAAAATGGCCTTCACCACTCCTTGGGGCACATTCATGTACGCCAAAATGCCATTTGGGCTAATGAACGCAGGAGCAACATTTCAGCGAGCCATGGATATAGCCTTCATCGGAGAAAAAGACTAGTTCGTAGTGATCTACCTAGACGACATCACGGTCTTCTCCAGATCTGATAAAGAGCACCGCTATCACTTAAGGAGAGTTTTCTCAAAGTGTCGGAGGTTTGGTCTCTCCCCGAATCCCAAGAAGTCCCTGTTCGCTATGATGGAGGGCAAGCTGCTGGGCCATATAGTGTTGGCGGAAGGAGTAAGAATTGATCCTAGCAGAGTGGAGGTGATTAAAACCCTGTCACTTCCCAGGTCGAAAAAATAGGTCCAAGCATTTCTAGGAAATATTAACTTCCTGAGGAGGTTCGTCTCAAATTTTTCCAAGCTAGTGAAACACATCACGGCCATGCTCAAGAAGGGAAACGAAGTGAGATGGACTGCTGAGCCCCAGGCATATTTTGACCGTATAAAAAAGGCATTGAATGAGGTGTCTGTGCTAATCAGTCCTGATTATTCCAAAGAGTTCCTAATTTTCTCCTTTGCTTCCTGTGATACAGTGGCGGCAGTCTTACTGCAGAGAAATGAGGAAGGGCATGATCAACCCATTGCCTTCTTTAGCAGGGCATTAAGAGATGCAGAGAGCAGGTATGAAATCATGGAGAAATAGGCCTATGCCTTAGTGAAAGCTCTTAAAGCTTTCAGAGTCTATGTCTTTCATTCAAAAGTAATAACATATGTTCCTTCAGCTTCTGTGAAGGACATCCTTGTGCAGCCCGACGTAGATGGGAAAAGAGGCCGATGGATCGCTAAAATTCTGGAATTTGATTTAGAGATAAATCCCACCAAGTTGGTTAAGGGGCAAGGTTTAGCCAAGCTACTGGCTGAATCCAACTGAAAAGCCTTGGGAGTTAGTTTCATCAATACTCGCCCAGGATCCCAGCAAGCTGAGTTGCCCAGCCAATGCCCTCAAGATGGCCTATCGCTGGCAGAATGTGCTTAGTACCATGACATTCTATATTTTCTGCAGGAGTTGAAGCCTCCAGATGGAATGGGAAAAAGCAAAGAGAGGGTTCTAAAGCTAAAGGCGGTCAGGTATTGCCTCATTGGCCAAAACTTATACTGGAAAGACCCTCTAGGGGTATTTCTGAGATGCCTGGACCCACAGGAGGCCCGGAAGGTTACGTTTGATTTTCATAGAAGCCTTTGCGGAGGTCATCATTTCTGGAAGACCACAGCTCACAAGATACTCCGAGCTGGATATTACTGGCCCGCTTTATTCCCCGATGTTTGCAGAGAGATCAGAGCTTGCATCAAATGCCAAAATTTCTTAGGAAGACAGCAGCTCAAATCGCTGCCATTAAAACCCATAGTAGCTTTGGCACTTTTTCAGCAGTGGGGGTTGGACTTCATCAGAGAAATTCATCCTCCCTCAAGTGGTCAGCACAGATGTATCCTGACTGCGACAAATTATTTCACCAAGTGGATAGAAGTTGTCCCCACCAGAAGCGCATCACACAAAGTCATTATCATCTTCCTGGAGGATATCATAGCCCGATTTGGTTGTCCCAGCAGACTCGTCACCGATAATGTTGTTTATTTCAAATCTGAACCTCTAATTAAGTTCTGCGAGTAGTTCCAGATCTTGCTAATTCACTCCACCCCCTACTATCCCCAGGGCAATGGTTTAGCGGAGTCCTCTAACAAAAGCCTAATAAAGATCATCAAAATATTGTTAGAGGATAACAAAAGAGCCTGGGATTCAAAGTTGAAATTTTCTTTGTGGGTCGATCATGTCACCACGAAGAAGTCCCTGGGCACTTCGCCGTTTCAACTAGTCTATGGAGCAGAGGCGGTTTTCCCTACTTAGCTCGCCTTACCGGTGGCGAAGTTCTTTCAGGAATACGAGGGAGAGCCTGATCATATGATCAGAAGAATTCATCAGATAGTGGAAGCGCAATAGATCAGAGAACAAGTAAGGGATGTAGCTTATAGTCATCAGCAGAAGATAAAATAGGCTTTTGACAGAAAGGTCAGGAAAAGGGAGTTTGAGATCGGAGATTTGGTATTTAAATGGGACGCACCCAGACAGGATAAAGGCAAGCACAACAAGTTCGACGCCCTCTAGATCGGCCCCTTCAAAATCTATGAGATTTTCTCCAACAACACATATGGGTTGCAGGATCTGGAGGGTGAAGAGGTTTTCAACAGCCCAGTGAATGGGCATTTTCTGAAAAAGTGTTTTATTTGAGCCTTAAACGGCTCCTCCGTTTGTAAATATTTTCCTGTTTTCTTGTTTTATTTCCTCTTTTCATGTTTTTCGGCTTAATAAGTGACTCCATAGCCCAATAGCAAGGCACTGAAGCTGCAGAAGGAGTTCTTAGAGCATCGCAAGGATGACTCTATCCCCCATGGAGCCTAATGTTAGCGATAATTCTTGTCTTGGGCTCAAGAGCAGTCGGGTCTGCAAGTTACACGAGAAGCGCCCGAGTGCAGCATGGAAAAATCTCGTTTTCCGACTTCCAATCAAGCGAGCGGGCAAAGTATGTCGTCAACGACCAGGATCCATGTATAGAGCAGATCAACAATCGGCGGGTATTCACGGTTAGCAGAGTTGCGCCTGGATTAGCGCTTATATATCACCAAAAAGATCTCAGTCGTCCATCCAGAGGGGACACTTGGCCGCAAGATGAGCCATCTTGGCGCCTCGCTCGTCGTAAGTCGAACGCGCAAAAAAAATCTCCGTCATCTCCTGATAAACGAAGTAGCGATAGCATTCAGGACCTGCGGCCCACTGCAGCGGCGGATGATTTTGGGACCGTTAGATTTGAGGGACGTGTGGCGCCTGAATGAGCCATCTCGGCATATCTCTCATTGCGATTTCGATAAGCAAGGTTGGCCCTTTCATATTCACGAAGGCCAAAAGCATAGAAGCTGGGGCCCTCGATGCCACGAAGCATTTTCAACCGTCCATCTAGAGGGACGCATGGCGCGCGACCAAGAAATGTCGTCGTTTCACCTATCATAGATTTAAATCATGAGAGGAAGCCTCCTCCTTGCCGCAAGACGCGAAGTAGCGAGAGCGTCCAAGACTCGGGACCCACAACACTGTCGGGAGAATTCAGAACCGTTTGATCCAGAGGGGCGCATGGCGTCAGACTAAGCCTTCTCGGCCTTTCGCTCATCGCAATCACAAGGAGAAAGGATTTATTCCTTCCATTCGCGAATGTCGAAAGAGCTTTGGGAGTAAGCACAGGGTCGTAGCCCGTGGTCACTTGGGGGTGATAGAAGGAGCTGTGCAAAAGGCCAAAGCGCTGGGTTTAGCTGCAGAAGAGATCATTGTGTTCTCTAAGTGCTGGTTCGACTTGATCTCAATCCTGATACTTGCTTGGAAAGAATGAAGAAGAGAGGGGGTGGTTGAAACCTCGCCTCACTCATTAATTGTGAAGTATGGAGGTCCCGGCAGGAAGTCCGCCTGCGATGGTCCTTTGCATTGGTTTTCCCACAGAAGCCATGTCTATGTCCTCGACTAGATAGAAGAACCTGCACACGCCAAGTCAACATTCAAGGGGGCTCAGCTACCACCTGGAACGATCCATGTTGAATTAAAGCGGCGTATGACAGGGGAACAGAAGACAGATTTGATTGAGGAGACGCCTCTGCTGAGAGAAATGGATTCAGGAGTATATGTAGGTAGTTTTGCCATTTTTGTGGCATCGATGGTTGAGCAGAGCTCCCTACTGTAATGTTTTAACAACTATTCTAGCTTTCAGCTTATGCATCTGTATATGAGATTTCTTGTTTTATGACAGACAGTTCTTCTTACTCCATCTAGTTTTCATCTCATGCTAAGAGAGTTCGTGATTGACTGAGTCGCGCGAGTTATTGCAGTTATGTTATGATAAAAGATTTATTGTTGCATTGCTGCATTCTCTGGTTTTGCGTTTGAATGTAAGATGATATCGCATTTGGACATCTTATTCCTTAGTCTGTTAGAAACCTGTTGTTTATAACAGACCTCCACTTTTCTCTTGTACAAGTCTTCCGCCTGTTCACCCTTTACTACAGCTCACTGTCTGAAGTTTATGCAAGACCTCACTTGTTCATGCATTCCTGGCCTAGTTTCAAAGTTGGAACGCTATTGTTTTGAGTTTCCTGCCATTTGATCACACATCTATGAAAAACCATGACATAAAACTGATGGGCGTCGGGCTCTGCTCCTGTTAGCAATCCAGGAGTGACTTTTGTCGCCAACACATTCATAGGAAGCACCACCATTATTCTTTTCCAACTAGAAATTGAAGGAGGATACAACACCTTATTTTCTCAAGCTCCAACCTGAAGGAAGCTACAACTCCCTTATTTTCTCGGCACCAACCGAAATGAGGCTAAAAACCCCTTTCATTGCCCTATCCTGCCGCCCTGAAATATAAATGGAGACCAATTGTCACTACCACAAACTCTGTCAATCCTGTCACTGCAAAACCTATCACTCTTGAACTTGTCACTGAACACCTGATCCAAGAGGATCTAAAAGGGAAAAAATTCAAAATCCTCTATTCTCAGAAAAAATGGTTCCAAGTCGAAGAGCACATTACAAGCTTTCCAATGATGCAAACGACTCATAAAATGGAGTCCATATGGTGAAGATATGGCCGATCAAATTTGCAGTCAACCAAGTGAAAGTCAACTTGTTGAAATCAGCATTTGTACAAATGACATCATGAGTCGATTGTACATGGTGAAATCATCATGAAATCAACATGCTGACGTGACATCGCGACAAGCTACCACATGGCATGTTGATCGGGAATTTTTCGATGGCCACATGGACCAATTGGTAGGTGACACATGGCACCCATAGGAGGCACCATGTGGCATCACCCAGGGGCCACCACGTGGCCTGTTGACAAAGTTTAATAGAACGAGAGGTTATATAATATAGTTTGTAAAAAACTATTTTTAATATATTGTTACAACCAACCTTAAAAATGGGGGAGTCCATGGGGTTTGACCCCCGAACCTCCCCAACTACATGCCTTTAATTACACTAGTTACCAACGGATCTAATCACAGGCTTGGTATATCTGCTTGTAAATTTAAATTTAAACTCATACTTTTTCCAAGATCGGGGTCTGTGTCGAGTTCCATACGATGACACAAAATTTTATGTAGGTACATGCATTGATTTCAGGCTGGTGGCATGAAATTCAAGGTAGAGAGCCCAATAAGGGCTTGGAGGTGGCGGTGTCATATTTGGATGATTTGACAGCCGATTTTACACTCCTCCTCCCCACAAATCCACTGGTGCAGTTAGATTTTGCATTTAGGCAATGAATCAGAAGGCCATTTTCATTTTTGAGGTATAGCCATGTAATTTATGCCAATTTATTGCTGAGATAATATAAAGCCTCTCCACTTTGAAGTAGTCCCAGAGACGTGCTCCATTGTTGGACGAAATCCGTTATCAAGTTGTTGTGTTCTTGCTCATTTCTCTCATCTTTTCTTCATATTTCCCCCTTCTTTATTATTGTTGCACATAAGATTTGTTTACACTCTTTAATGCAATTCACATAATGATAATCAAATAAAAGATCTTGGATCTTGTTTGTATTAGAGTAGTGTTCTTTGAATTGAATTGTGAGTGTGAATGCTTACTAGGGCCAAGCTCAAAGATCCCCCAACTACATGCCTTTAATTACAATAGGTTACTAACGTATCCAATGACGAGATTGGTATATCCACCCAGAAATTTCAATTTAAACTTAGACTTTTTCCAATATCAGGGTCTGCGCCCAACACTGTATGATGATACAAAATTTTATGTAGGTACAGGCATTGATTACACACTGGTGGCATGAAATTCAAGGCAGAGAACCCAGTAGGGGCCTGGAGGTGACGATGTTAGATTTGGATGATTTGACAATCAATTTTACACTACTTCTCACCACGAATCCAATGGAACAGTTATATTTTTCATTCGAGAAGAGGATCAAAAGGACATTTTCATTTTTGAGTTATATCCATGTAATTTATTGTTGAGATAATATAAATCCTCTCCACTTCGAAGTGGGGCCAAAGACGTAGTGATGAACTCCATTATCAAGCTATTGTGTTCTTTCTCATTTCTCTCATATTTTCTTCATATTTATGCCTTCTTTATGATTGTTGCACATAAGAATTTTTTACACTCTTTAATGCAATTCACATAATGGTCATCGAATAAAATTTCCTAGATCAATACCTGTCACTGAATCTCATCAACCAATCAGATCTGATCATATAGATATCATACCCATAGTAACAAGTGTATAGCTCAAACCATGTATCTAGAATCACAAATGTGTCTCTCTAATCATGTGCCATACATATAGCAACATCCATAAGGCAAGTATAGTTAACCCTCACATCAACTATGCATCAAACCCTCACTGTTATGCAACCTCAACCTATACCAATATCTTCAACAACACGCCTTAACCAAAATGTCTCAAACATGTATCAAATGACGCAAGATACACCTCAACAAGATACCCAATAATGTGTGTGTTATAACCCTAAATTGCACCACACATGATTACCTGACATCAGGCCAACTCATATCCCTTCATTGCCAAAACATCTGCTAAACAACTCTTTGGAAATCCTCTTGTGTCAAGGCCCACGCGCCCTAACCCATTACTGCATGCATGTGCACACTGGCTGGCTCACTACAACCCGCGTGTACCTAACAAAGCACGAAAAGAGGAAAGTTGCCGACGGAACAAAAAGCTATGGGTCAGTTAACGAAAAATCCCGGCCATGCATGGCCAAGGGTTCGTCCAAAACCCTAGCTCCTTCTAGCCTATAAAAGAAGGGGTAGGGGTACCATTTGGAGGAGGAAAAATTATAGCGAAGAAACTCTGCCCATTTACGTAGTCCATTGTCCCAACCATTTAGCCTTTCCTCAAGCCAAAGGAGATTTAACGCAAAGCAGTTGGAGGACAAAGAAGAGGAGCACAGGATCAGGTTCAAGGAGCGGTGGTCGGTCTCAACTTTGATTGTAAGTTGATTCATTTTCATTAATAAAAAGAATACTTTTCCCATCCCAATGCATGAGTTATATGTTATTTGATGAATTTATGCTTGATTTCTAACCCTTGAGTAGAGAAGTAGCATGCATGTGTAGTTGGTATTTATCTTGATTGCAGGATATCTATGGAAGGAGCAGTGCAAGAAAGTGGTCAAAGCGCAACGGAGGATCTACATCGACCGTCGGTAAAAAGGTTAGTGATTCTCTTCATGCATTTACTGTGAAAGAGGGGTTTTAATCTTGGGTTGTAGGTTAAAAGTAATTTATTTTCGGTCAAAATCTGCATGCAAGCCCGACCCTAGTTTTCTAGTCCGTAGGGTACTTTTCCCAACAACAGAGTTGGCGACCATACTGGGGAAGATACTCTTTAGGGTTTTCAGATTTAGTTGAGTTTTAGGGTAGTTTAAAAGATTAGATTTTTTGTTTCTTTGTCTGTCTGTTTTCTGTTAGGTCTGAGCTAGTAGGGAGCCTGGTTCTTTATACTAGTTTTCCTTGACTGTTGCTTGATGGTAATTGTCGGGACACACAGAGGTACACGCGGCCTGAAGAAGGCCTGCACGCATGTGCCCGCGCCCTATCCTCTTACAGCCCATGTGTGAATGCTAGATGTAGGGATAACAGTAGCGTGTAGGAGTCCAGAGAAGTTTAGAGGTAGTCCACCTCTTCCTTGTTAGAATTATACATTCTCAGGGGGTTTTTTGGAATCTTGTCTGGGTCTTGCTGGTTTCACAGTCCTGTATCAGATTGTCTTTTTCGCCTTATTATTCCTTGCATTATTTTTTCTCCTTTTTCTATTAGAAAAAGCATCCAAGCCTTCAAGGGAACCTAGTTGTCAATACCAGAGGCCTCTTCCTGGTCTGGACTGCCTGTTGTTATTTTTGTCTTAGAATTTATACATCCACGCGGCCTATACAAGGTCAGACCGCATGTACACGCTGCCTGTTTCAGCTCAGCACGCGTTCGCACGCGCGCTATTTTAGTGACAGTAGCGTGCTTGACAGACTACTTTTTGTTTAGGGTGGGGCAGTCATCCCCTCCTTTGATGAGAAGTATTCTTCTCAGGTGTTTGAGTCTAGGGTTGAACAGTCAGTAGGTTAGGTCATCTTACCATTAGCCTGCTTTTTCTCAGTTGATAGTTGAACAGAAAATATAAAAAAAAAATACTTTTCATTATGGTTTTAAGGCAAGTTTAAGAGTCTTTGTTTTCTTTATTGCCATTGTGTGCCTTTACTCTGATTCTTTGCGATCTATGCTTTAATCCAGAATTTGTCTTTCTTGGTTTTGTGCTTGTCGGTATTTTCCCTTTGTTGCTTTATTAACACTTAAATAAAAAAAAAAGAGAAAAATATTTTCATTTTCTTCTTTGTTTGAAGAGTGTGTTTCTGCATCATTAGCTAGGGAGAAGTCTTTTGTTTCGTAAGTTTTTGCAGTGCATTAATAGCATAAGTAGCTCGTAGTCGAGGGAAATTTCTTTATTTTTTCTGCATAAAATCTTAGAAAAATTGAAAAGAAAAAGAAATCTTTTTTTGTGAAAAGTTGCTGAAAATTTTGCATTTAGTAAAAGTCTTTTGTTTCCAGTTTATTTTTTCATTCATTTTGCTTTCGTCTTTACACACCATCAATTTCACTTACATACCCTTTGATGTAATAAAAATCCTTAAAAGCAACGATAATTTAAAATCTATTAGACTTTTTGTTTGTAGGGTTCACAAACTAGTTCAGGACTAGGGCCTTGGATTAGGTTGGAGAGGTCTCCAAGGCCATTCAAAACCAAACATTAGAGTCTGTGATAGGGAGTGTATAAGTCTAGTATCATGGAAGTTATCCGGGACCCCCCTCTAACATAGGGGATAAACACGAGGTCGCGTGCGGAAAGGTAGCGGAGATAACCCCTCCAAAGTCGGACCAATCGTAGTGGAGAACACATATCGAGGGCTTATTTTGGGATTCCGTCGTTTTCATTTTCCACGGGGCTTCATGGGTCTCGAATCTGTTCGAGGTCCTCATTTTTCTTCCGAACCATTTGATCTCGATACCCTTGACAAGTTTCTGGCTTGATACCCTACTCATTGTGGTCTACCCGACTTTCAATTGTACCCGCCTGGTGACTGTTCGCGTGCTGGCAACCTAGTTGCCAATCTTTTTAGGGACATACACAGTTGACTACGGGGGTATACCACGGTACCTAGGATAGACATCGGGCCATGCTTTGCAGAGTATACCTGGAGGGTGCTTCCGTGTTCGAGTTTCACTTGCACCGGTAAGTTGCTCTAGTGTTGGTTGTTGTAACTGTTCTTCCAACTAGTTTAGTGTTTTCTTGTCTTATCTCTTAGGGGCTTATTTTTTAGTGTGTGTTACTGTTTGAACGTGTAGAATACCTTAGCGTGTCGTGGATCTTCTCACACAGTGGAGGATCCTGAGCTCCGCCGGTCACGAAGGCTTTTGGGCCAGGCGCCGGTTATACTGGAGCCACCCCCGCCACCATTGAGGCGGAAGCTAGACCAACAAGGGTCTTTGGAAGTGACCGGGTTACAAACCATTGTGCCCGAACAACTCCCGGAGGAATCAAATGCCAACCTTGGCTCGGTTGAAACCCCAACCATTGATACCTGGCCACCGGTTATTGTACCAATCCAATTTTACAAAATCCTGTCAGTGCCTCACACAGCTATGGAAACAAACGTTGTTACTTCCTCTGGGAATTCTTCCATTCCCACCACAGTTTCTACCACAGGAGAAGCATCTCCTAACTTACCGTCGTTGGTTCGAGTCACCATGGTATCGGCCACAACTACGTCGCACAGTGGACTGATCCCGTCTATCACGACGGCCACAACTCCCTTCACACCTAGTGTGACAGGCCCTCTGTTTTCATACGGTATGCCTAGTTCGGGTACAAGTCCTACACTCACTCACTCCACTTTACAGACTTTGGGTCTGGGGGCAAGGAGCTCTAACGCTCCTCTCCAACGTCAACTTGGGGGCACTCCTGTCCCTTTTAATGCTTTTCCTTATGCTGGAGGACATATCCCTCCTTCGTCCCCTTCGCTTGGTGGTCAGCATCAGCAGTCCGCTGGGCAGCCTGCACACACTAGTTTATTTGGAGCCGGGAGTCAAGTAACACCTCC
>JZKD02S0186157.1:270653-286940 GCA_000966675.3 Picea glauca
TTATATCATTTCTGTGTTATTGTGGAGATTATGCTGGTTATATTACTGTTATTCTGCCATTTCTAGCATTTCATTTCTGTTCTGCATACTTTTTATATCTGGTATATTGCAAACTCAACCATTTCAAAACTGTCATCATCCAAACACAAAACCACCAGCTATTACAAAAACCATTTACTAGTACTCATATCAAGTTCAGTCCAATCTACTAGATATATAACTATATACTAACAAGATATAAACAAAATTTCTCCATTAAAAACTGAAACAATGTTAACAACAATAATTTCATGTTTGATGTATAAGCCATCACCAATTTTTATGCTAGTCAATGAATAAATGACAATAGTAAACATACAATAACATCTTCAGGGCAGTAATTTTAGAAACTACAAGGTAATATTAATTAAATTCATATGCAATAAATTTCATTAATAGGAAATTCTCTTTGTTTGTCTCATTCATATTGTTTATTTTGGTCCTACAAGTTTTCCTAATTATATGGTTTGTTCCAACTAGAGTCTTTCTACAATACCATGATGGAAGCCAACTATTCCCCAATTCTATCATTTTACCCAACCTATTTTACAAAATAATAAGCAGAAGTGCCCGTAGATGGCTCTCAAACTGTTGTTGGCACTCTTTCAGACTCAAAACATACTTGATACTTTAAAGTCAGAACACATAGAGCTGATTCTAGAAACATGGGATGGTTCTACACAGTTCAAGGATGAAAAGGCAGAAGAAGAAGAAGTTTTGTCCACACAGAACTAGATTGTCTTAGAGCTTTAATTGAGTTCACTAATTATCATCAAGAGAGTGTGAGCAAGATCACTTAATATTTCACTGTAAATGAAACAGACTGAGTGGAAACATAAAAAACTCTACAACTTCTAGTTCAATTTACAAGCACATAAACTGGTCAAACAAGAAGAAATGAGATACAATAGATTTCTTTACAAGAAGAAATGGAATATATGTTCAAACAAGAAGAAATGATATAAATAGATCCTCTTACCTCAATTGAATCACTAGATTTATGTTCATTCCATGTAGAAACTATATGCTTAATAGAGGAAACCAACTATGAAATTGTCTCATTGAGACCCTGTATGCAACTCATTACATGTTGGTACTGATCACTCGAGTTGACATCATTTGTAATGGCTCTTACTAGAATTATTTGACCTCCAACTGATGGCTGTGAATTCTCTGTCGATACTCTACTTTTCCACTTTCTCTTACTGTCATATTTACTAGAATCTAATACTATCATATAATGGACAATGTCTTCTACACTTGACTCTTTGTTACTATTTTCCACTTAAAATACAATGTCAAGTTTTAACATAGTCAGTTCAATAAACAAATCAAAATAAATAACAATTTAAATCAACCAAAAAGCAACACTTACTATCAATTTGTCTATTTTGGCATGCAACCCGCCTCGACCAAATGTATATGGAGCCCTGACATTATCTCTTGCTTTCATGCCTCTGTTCCTCTTTGTCAAATATTCTTCGGAACACATAGTTTCCTTCAATGCCTCCCATTGTTTGGGAGATAGAATGGATTTTGTCTTGTCTTTTCCTTCCATGATTCATTTTCTGTAATTATATCTATAAGTGTTCATCAAAGTTCTCATCTTTTGCTTATAATATTTTCTAGAGATTTTTCCACCAATAGTCTTAAAATAATTTTCCATTTTTTGGATAACATTATCCACAATTCCTGGATCTTGATCTAAAAAAATTGATTTGTAAATATCCAAATGAGCCCTACATCTTGTTCCCAACTCTGAGGCCCACCCGCTACATTTTTCCCAATGGGATCACCATCTTTCGACACCTCAACCAATAATGGCTTCTTACCTTCTATTTTTTCCTTCTTTTGCATTCCTCTTTGTACATCTATACCATCCTTGAATCAATCTTTGTCTTTTAACAAAACACGACACATCTTGTGAACCACTAACAATGTTTTTGGATGATCCAGTTTCATCAAGAGATGCAACATGTAGATTTGGATGCACAACATATGTAAGTGTTGTCTCTTCATGAATTGCATTAACTAGAACATAATTATCCTTGGCCACATCAGGTGTGCCAGTAGGTATCTCAATACTAGTCTTTGTAGATTTGCCTGCAAACATGTCCTTGAGTTTTGCATAAATAATCTCCATACTTGCTCTTCCTTTTTTCTCATGTTGATCAATAATCTCTTTTAGACCTTTTGCTAAGAAATCATCACATTGTGAAACACCATGTGCTATATCAGCCTCCACATCACCATGTGCTATATCAACTTGCACACCATGACCATTATTATTTTCATCAACTACATTTTTTGGATCACAAATGTGTTGGCTTCTATGAGTTGGTGGCACTATATCTTTACTTTCCCTTGATTTTTTCTCCCCTTTTTCTATGCTTGCTTCTTTTTCTTGCCTATAAAACAAAACAAATATCATATTATGTCTTATATACATAAATTGCTTGCCTATAAAACATTAAAAACTATTAAACAAATAATATACTACTTAAGTGGATTAACAACTTGCATGTTTGTCAAACCGAGAGACGATGCATATTCATCATTCTTGGTCACATTTTCTCTACGAAAGCGCTCATATTTTGTCAACTTTTTTGCATTATCCTTGTCATCTAACTTGTGCCTCAAGGACTTTTTCTTCATATCCTGAAGTCCAAATAAACAATAGTGCATAAATCAGCCACTTGAATCAACAAAAAAATAGTGGAATATGAGTTTGAAACTCTGATTTTATTAATGCATGTGCTAAAAAATTAAGTGCACAAGTTAAAGAGAAAATGCCTCTTAAAATCAACCCCTAAAGTGTTGCTTATATAACTTGAAATCAACAGTAAATAAGTAAATTTATACTAAAGGAATGTAAAACATTTTATGTAAAGTTACTATGCCTCCAATTTAAACCACATGCTATGCATTCCTGTATATTTAAATTGTATTCAACATCTATGAATTCTAATAATACATTACATTCAACATCTCTAGACTTTCTCTTCCTTTTTTCTCATGTTTTTTTTTTTTTTTACTGGGGGAATCGGCAATTCACGATTCTCGTACTCACGTGACACGGGGTCGATCCCCAGGCGGCTACCACTATAACCCCAGGTGCAACCACCCAACCCACAATAATGGTGCACGAGTAAGTCCGGGTGAGAATCGAACATGAGACTTCATTTACAAATTTCCTTCCATTTACACGGCACTTGCCAATCCGTCTACACCCGTGCGGGCCCTTTTTTCTCATGTTGATCAATAATATCTTTTAGAATTTTTTCTAAGAAATCATCACGTTGCACAACACCATGTGCTATATCATCCTCCACATCACCATGTGCTATATCAAATTGCACAACATGACCACTATGATTTTCATCAACTACATGTGTTGAATCACAAATGTGTTGGCTTCTATGAGTTGGGGGCATTATATCTTTACTTTCCCTTGATTTTTTCTCCACTTTGTTTGATCCCACATCTTTTTCTTGCCTATAAAACAAAACAAATATCATATTATGTCTTATATACATAAAGTTCTTGCGTATAAAACATTAAACACTATTAAACAAATAATATACTACTTAAGTGGATTAACAACTTTCATGTTTGTCAAACCAAGAGACGATAAATATTCATCATTCTTGGTCACATTTTCTCTACGAAAGCACTCATATTCTGTCAACTTTTCTACATTATCGTTGTCATCTAACTTGTGCCTCAAGGAATTTTTCTTCATATCCTGAAGTCCAAATAAACAATAGTGTATAAATCAACCACTTGAATCAACATAACAACAGTGGAATATGAGTTTGAAACTCATATTTTATTAATTCATGAGCTCAAAAATTAAGTGAACAAGTTAAAGAACAAATGCCTCTTAAAATCAACCCTTGAAGTGTTTCTTATATAACATGAAATCAACAGTAATTAAGTAAATTTATGCTAAAGGCATACATAAAGCATTTTTATGTAAAGTTACTATGCCTCCAATTTAAACCACATGCTATGCATTTCTATATATTCAAATTGTATTCAACATCTATGAATTCTAATAATACATTACATTCAACATCTCCAGACTTGTTCTTCATTTTTTCTCATGTTGATCAATAATATCTTTTAGAATTTTTGCTAAGAAATCATCATGTTGCGCAACACCATGTGCTATATCAGCCTCCACATCACCATGTTCTATATCAACTTGCACACCATGACCACTATTATTTTCATCAACTACATTTGTTGGATCACAAATGTGTTGGCTTCTACGAGTTGGTGGCACTATATCTTTACTTTCCTTTGATTTTTTCTCCATTTTTCTGTGCCTGCATCTTTTTTCTTGCCTATAAAACAAAACAAATATCATATTATGTCTTATATACATAAATTTCTTGCCTATAAAACATTAAACACTATTAAAAAAATAATATACTACTTAAGTGGATTAACAACTTGCCAGTTTGTCAAACCAAGAGATGATAAATATTCATCATTCTTGGTCACATGTTCTCTATGAGAGCGCTCATATTTTGTCAACTTTTATGCATTATCATTGTAGTCTAACTTGCACCTCAAGGAATTTTTCTTCATATCCTGAAGTCAAAATAAACAATAGTGTATAAATCAACCACTTGAATCAGTAGAACAACAGTGGAATATGATTTTAAATCTCAGATTATATTAATGCATGTGCTCAAAAATTAAGTGCACAAGTTAAAGAAAAAATGCCTCTTAAAATCAACCCCTGAAGTGTTGCTTATATAACTTGAAATCAACAGTAAATAAGTAAATTTATACTAAAGACATGTAAATCATTTTATGTAAAGTTACTATGCCTTCAATTTAAACCACATGCTATGCATTTCTATATATTCAAATTTTATTCGACATCTATGAATTCTAGTAATACATTACATTCAATGATAGATTACACCATACATATAACCATATTTTAAGTGACAAGCTTACTAGTTAAGGTGATGAATCATCATCATAATCATCTGCATTTCCACCGGGGTCAGAATCCTGATCACTCCTGTGTGCATCTTCTTGATTTTCTTTGTCATCCTCACTTGAGGAATGCAATACATTCTCTCTTCCAATCTCTTCATTGGTAATCAAAGTCTCTTCTTCAATCACTCTATCATCATCTTCAACCACTTCTTTGAATGTTTCTTGTAATTTATCGTATTTCCCATCATGAATTATATCAACAACTTCCATGAATTTTCGTTTCGAATGAGACTTTGTTTGAATGAAATATGACCAGTGTGGGATTATTACATCATCAATTAGATATGATTGGTTAACTTGAAGAGGAGAGACATATGGCTCATTATTCTATGATAAAAATTGTCGTATATTTGCACGTACAAATCCATACTCATCAAGTTGAACTGCAGATGGTTTGACCCACTTATAATTTAATAATATAGGACTATTTTCACCATAATCATCTTGAATAATTTCTTGGATTAATCCAACATAAAATTTCTTCTCAGTTTCATGAAGGAATTCAACACTAAAAACACAATCACAATTTCCATTTCCTTTGTCCTTTTCTTCCACTCTTAAATGACTACAATAGGCGTACATGCCACTAAAGTACATATCCCATATTTGTGGAAACTGTGAAAGCTTACTTTCCTCCACTATTATATCTTGACCTTCTTCTTTTGCATCATTGACTGCATTAGAAATCCATTCTTCAAATTTTGGAAAAGAATCATCTCTAATCAAATCATGGCGTCTGCACCTTTGAGGTCGACGTTGCATCCATGTTTGATTCTCTTCTTTGTATTTCCTACAGAGAGTATGAATGTACAAGATATTGATATTAATAATATAATTATGAAAATGAAATTGAAGAAATAAATTATTGTGTAAAATGTTTTTAACCTGTGCCACTTATCGAATGAATATGTGTTCTAAAGAACATAGGAATGTATCACACTTCTTTCTTTATGTGATAAATTAAAGTGTCTTCCATTGCCTTCTAATACTTCACCTGCAACTCTCTCATCTTTGTCATCATCCCATACACATCAATTTCCATTTTTAAAATCCTTCATATATTCTGTGCAAAATGTCATGGCCTCTTGCATTGAATATCCCTTAGACATGCTTCCTTTATTTTTTTCCCTAGAATGGAAAAATGTTTTCAAAACCTTCATACATATTTCTATATGATACATATATCTCGTTCTTACTGGGCCACAATACTCTAGTTCACTTTCTATATGTATCAAAATATGCATAGAAATGTTAAATATTGTTGGTGGCAATTCTCGTTCCAATAGACAAATGACTTCAACAACCTTCTCCCTCAAACTATCAAAGTTCTAAGGATCTAATACATGTAAACTCATTCTATTTAATATTAGGTCCAAACTTATAATTTCCAATATTGGCCCCTTTGCCAAACTTGATATATTGACCACAATAAGTAAAATATTCTCAATTATGACATGATAGTTGATGCAAACCCCGACCACTCCTTGGGATCTGCGTGACCTCCCAGTCTAGGATCGTTTGAATTCGGGAGCTGGATCAGCTCTCAGGCTCCTTCTAAGCTCTGAAAAAAATTCTCATAGGTCTTATACCTTTCTTCCTGCGTGATAATATAAATTACGTGAGTCCCTAAGCTTCAATGAAGTATTACAAGGGACTGTGGGCCTAACCGTGGGCTAGATTTCAAATTCCCGAGGAATTCAGGTCTTCGTGCTTTGGTGGTCCTATCCGCTCCAACATTATATGCTCCCGGAGAGACGAACTTTGAATCAGATTGGATGGTTCAAGTACTTCCATAAATCAACGATTGAAAATCCACTTTGCAACTCCGGGCTTCTGGACTTTTCGAAGCACCACTTTACGAATTTTCCAGAATGATGAATCTATGGATCTTGAGATCTACTGCCACACATATTCCATTTATTAGCAGTGGATATCTACTCCATTATTTGGAGCTTTGGGGGATTATCGACCTTTCACAGTCACGTCCCCTTTCTCCCAGATGATCGATCTTCCAGACTCGACGATCCGCTCACACATGTCCATTGGAATCAATGCTCTAGATGGGTTTCAGAATTTAGAACTTTGGGGGTTCCGACTCCTGCGAACTCCTCGAATGAAATCTTTCAAACTCGCGAAGTCCAAAGGACTTATGGTGGTAAATCTCGTGCTACTTCCCCAAATCTAGCATCTAGGAAAGACTTGGTTTCTACATGAGTGGCTCTCATCTTCTCGTCCTCCAAACTAATAAAACTCCTCCTTTTTCAAAGGATCTTGGTCACTATCCTTCCCGAGCTTGACCAAGCTAGGAAATTTGAACCTTAGGAGCCTTCCTTTGTGCTCCTCTGAACACTTTACAACTTCAGACTTAGAAAGTTTTCCAAGTCACTCCTGCACAACTCTGGTGCCTATTCACCTTGAGACTTTGGAGTTTCTTGAGAATTTTTGTGCACCCCTTGCACTCTCCAGAATCAAAATCTTCAACAATCTAACCGAGTGCAGGACCAATGCACACCTTGCATGATTTTTTTCTTCAAATTTTTCTCCCCACTGAGTGATTGTGCACTCCTTGCACTTCCTCTGCAAATATTCATGCTACCTCTTCTGAGATTCTGAGTCAGACTCGACTCGGCCTTCATAGAACTTGCGAGCACTATGCACTCCTTGCACCAGAGCTCTCAGAAGAGAATCACACTACAACAAAACAGGCCATTAGTGCCTAGTTTAGTGCCGAATTTTAGTGCATTTGAGGGCATGAATTGGGCTGATGAGAGGGCGCAAAACCCGACACTAAAAGACGTGTTCACTTGGGCGCCAGATTTAGCACCTAGTTTAGCACCCAATTTAGCTCCCTCTTTAGCGCCTATTTTTTCTCCCTTTTTAGTGCCTAGTTTTTCTCCCTTTTTAGCGCCCAGTTTTTCTTCTAATTTTGCTCCTAGTTTAGCACCTGATTTCGCGCCTAGTTTAGCGCCTAAAATGTGATATAGCTCCCTAAATAACGCCCAAAATAGTGCCTGGTTTAGCTCCTGATGTAGCTCCTAGTTCATCTCCAGGTGTGGCACCTAATTTAGCTCTTGGTTTAGCTCTTGGTTTAGTGCCTAGTTTAGCTCCAAGTGTAGCTCCTAGTTTAGCTCCTGGTTTAGCACATACTTTATCTCCTGGTTTAGCTCCTACTTTAGCGCCTAGTTTATCTCCACGTGTGGTGTCTAATTTAGCTCCTAGTTTAGCTCCTGGTTTAGCACCTAGTTTAGCTCCTGGTTTAGCTTCTAGGTTAACTCTTGGTTTAGCTCTTGGTTTAATGCCTAGTTTAGCTCTTATTTTAGCTCTTTGTTTAACTCCTAGTTTAGGTCCTGATTTAGTGCCTAGTTTAGCTCCTAGTTTAGCACCTGGTTTAGCTCCTATTTTAGCTCCTAGTTTAGCTCCCAATCATGCTTCCTATTTTGCTTCTAGTGTAGCGTCGAAAATAGCTTCTATTTTGGCTTCCAAATTAACGCCAAGATGTGCTTCCATTATTGCATCCTTTTTTGCTTCTAGAATTGCTTCCTTGTTAGCTCCATGGTTTGCTTCCTTTTAGTTCCAACGTTTGCTTCGTTTCTAGTGTCTGGTTTTGCTTCTTTTTTAGGTCCAGGGTTTGCTTCCTTTTATTGTTCGGATCTGCTTCTTAATTAGCATCAAGTTTTGCTTCTTGTTAAACAACCAATTTAGCTTCCTACTTAGATCTAGAAATAGCTCCAAGTATGGCTTCAGATTTAATGTTGAGTTTTACTTCCATTTTAGAGCCACATTTTTCTTCCATTTTAACAACCCATGTTGTGTCCTTTTTAGCTTCCATTTAGTAATCTAACTTATTTTATTTCAATTTAATTAGTTAAATATATCATGCATCTTAAAAAACTTATATTATTATAGAGTAAGTCATATTGCATTTGAAGTATTTTATATGATAGTTTTTATAAAGAATTTTTAGGGAACTRGACATCCATACAAACTAACAACATCATTATACTTATTAAATYTCYATCTAAATAAAATCTACAACATACRGTMYATATAAAATAACAAGATAATKATTATAACAYGATCATCATCTATAATTAAAACTAGTCAAATATATCAATATTAGATAAGTATCATGTCAAACAACTTAWATCTTTAATATTGATAAGATCATCATCATATATAACTACAASAWGTGAAAGTCAAATATGACAATAGAKCAATAACATGTCARAATGATACATGKCCAAYAGTCRAYRYAAGYTAAGATGATATATGTCCAAATGATATAAGTCAAAATGATAAATGTCAAAATKATAAAACTCAATAATATGGTAYTGCAGGWSAAARYRATACATATGATARTAAACATGAAAATAKGCATCAYAAYGATATACAMCAATGATCAATGATGGAGTCTATATGATCAATGTCACTGGCTACTACCAAYAACTAGGTCAMCATCATTATCTTKATCATCATCATTGTGGTCACCATCGTCRTCATTCACAGTKTCTTCTTCATCTRMCTCATCAYCATCATCTCYCGTGTYTGTATCAGACCCATTATAATYTRGATCWATCTCATGAGGATCAAYTMGATCTTCTAGAAGACCCRTGTTCTGCAAAAAAGAACATTCAAAATGAAAATTTATTATTTATTTCATGCAATATGTAATTTTTGTGTTATATTTCTAATATTACAACATATGAAACGAAACCATAATCATATTACATCATATCAAAGTTCACATACCATAATAAAATTTCAAATAAGTTACGAATAAGAAGTCATTCCAATGTTGTAAAACATGCAACAATTCCAATAAATGTTAGTAAAGACCGTAAAAAAATGTGTTATACATTTTAACTATCAATTGTAAATTCTATTACATAACCGTAAGTGCCAAGCCTCTCCATTGTGTACTATATATGATTATGTTTTCCTATAAAAAACCTTTGAGAGTTAATTGGTCTATATATATTCTTCTCTTGTATTTCACAAATGAATATTTTTCTAGGACATTTTGGCCCATTGTAATATGCTTCAAAGGTCCTTTGAGAATTAACTAGTTTATAGGTAATTTTGAAGATGCTCTCGATACTCATTCAACTAGACCACATCCAAATGTCAGTCCTTCCAAAGACAAAATTCAATACATCAAGCCCTAAAGGGTTGAAAATTATGACAAAAATATAATAAAAGGTGTCAAGGTGTACTGCCTTGCCTTACCTTTCCATGCCATACTTTGCCATTCCATGCCATGCCATGGATTTCCTTTGCATGCCTTACCTTTCCATGTGTTTCCATGCCATGACATGCCATGCCATGGCTTGCCTTTGCATGCCTTACCTTTCCATGTGTTACCATGCCATGCCATGCCTTGCCTTGCCATTCCATGCCATGCCATGCCTTGCTATCATATGGTATGCCTTTCCATGCCATGCCCCTCCATACCATGCCTTGCATTCACTTGCCATGCCTTGTCTTTCCATATCATGCCTTTCCTTTCCATGCTATGTCATGTCATGGCTTAAGGTTTTTATTCCCTGAGGAGGAATTGGCTAAGAGTCCCCGAAATGGTTTGGGATGTGACTTGCAACTAGGCATAAAAAGAAAACCGAGACTCGGATTGAGGAACCATCAACTTTGATGGATTACTGGGATAGGATTTCAGCTAGAGCACCCCTCACTCTCGTGTGCCATGCCTCGAAAGTTGCTTTACTCATTGATTTTGATAATTAGTGTTTGGGTCAGTTTGAAGCAATGCAACATTTGGATTAAGGGGTCCAATTTATGAAACCGTCCCTCATGAGAAAATCGATGATGTGGTCACCTATTCCATTCCTAAAATTCTTGCAACATCTCACAAAACTAAAAAATGTTGCTCTGTTAGGTTTTTATGCCCCGAGGAGGAATTGACCAAGAATCCCCAAACTGGTTTGGGATGCGACTTTCAACTAGGCATAAAATGAAAACCGAGACTTAGATTGAGGAACCGTCATCTCTGTTGGATTCCTAGCATAGGATTTCAGCTAGAGCACCCCTCACTCCCAGGTCCAATCCCTCGGAAGTTGTTTTTTTCATCGATTTTGAGAACTACGGTTTTTCTCAGTAAGAAGAAATGCAACGTTTGGATTTAGGGGTCCAATTTATAAAACCATGCCTCGAGAGCGTACGGACAATGTGGTCACATAGTCCATGCCTAAACAAGATTGCATCATCTCACGGAACTCAAAAATGTTGCTCCATTAGGATTTTATGCCCTGAGGAGGAATTGGACAAGAGTCCCCTAAATGGTTTGGGATGGCACTTGCAATTGGGCATAAAAATAAAACTGAGACTCATATTGAAGAATCATCAACTTTGATTGATTACTGGGATATGATTTCAGCTAGAGCACCCCTCATTGTCGAGTGCCATGCCTCGGAAGTTGCTTTACTCATTGATTTCGAGAATTAGTGTTTTGTTTAGTTTGAAGCAATGCAACATTTGGATTAAGGGGTCCAATTTATGAAACCATCCCTCATGAGCGGATGGATAATGTGGTCACCTATTCCATGCCTAAACAATCTTACAGCATCTCATGGGACTAAAAAATGTTGCTTCGTTAGGTTTTTATGCCATGAGGAGGAATTGGCCAAGAGTCCCCGAAATGGTTTGGGATGTGACTTGCAACTCGGTATATAATAGAAAACAAGACTCAGATTGAGGAACCGTTGTCTCTGTTGGATTTTTGGCATAGGATTTCAGCTAGATCACCCCTCACTCCCGGGTCCAATCCCTCGTAAGTTGTTTTTTCAATCAATTTTGAGAGCTAGGGTTTTTCTCAGTAAGAAGCAATGAAACATTTAAATTTAGGGGTATAATTTATAAAACCATGCCTCGGGAGAAGATGGAAAATGTGGTCACATATTCCATGCCTAAACAATATTGCAGCATCTCATGGAACTCAAAAATGTTGCTTTGTTAGGTTTTTATGCCCTAAGGAGGAATTGGAGAAGAGTCCCCAAAATGGTTTGGGGTGCCACTTGCAACTAGGCATAAAAAGAAAACCGAGACTCGGATTGAGGAACCGTCGACTTCGATGGATTACTGGGATAGGATTTTAGCTAGATCACCCCTCACTCTCGGGTGCCATGCCTCAGAAGTTTCTT
Organism: Picea glauca; assembly: GCA_000966675.3. Classification (NCBI taxonomy): domain Eukaryota; kingdom Viridiplantae; phylum Streptophyta; class Pinopsida; order Pinales; family Pinaceae; genus Picea; species Picea glauca. Next base: position 282,863 of record JZKD02S0186157.1, read on the forward strand.
TACTCATTGATTTCACGAATTAGTGTTTTGCTCAGTTTGAAGCAATGCAACATTTGGATTAAGGGGTCCAATTTATGAAACTATCCCTCGTGAGAAGATGGATAATGTGGTCACCTATTCCATGCCTAAACAAGCTTGCAACGTCTCATGAAACTCAAAAATGTTACTTCGTTAGGTTTTTATGCCCTGAGGAGGAATTGGCCAAGAGTCCCCGAAATGGTTTGGGATGCGACTTGTAACTCGGTATATAATGAAAGTCAAGACTCAGATTGAGGAAACATTGTCTCCATTGGATTTATGGCATAGGATTTCAGCTAGAGCACCCCTCACTCCTGGGTCCAATCCCTTGTAAGTTGTTTTTTTCATTGATTTTGAGAGCTAGGGTTTTTCTCAGTAAGAAGCAATGAAACATTTAAATCAAACCATGCCTTGGGAGCAGATGGACAATGTGGTCACATAGTCCATGCCTAAAAAATATTGCAGCATCTCACGGAACTAAAAAATGTTTCTCTGTTAAGTTTTTATGCCCCGAGGAGGAATTGGACAAGAGTCCCCGAAATGGTTTGGGATGCCACTTGCAACTGGGCATAAAAAGAAAACCGAGACTCAGATTGAGGAACCGTTGACATTGATGGATTACTGGGATAGGATTTCAGCTAAAGCACCCCTCACTCTCGAGTGCCATGCCTCAGAAGTTGCTTTACTCATTGATTTCGCGAATTAGTGTTTTTCTCAGTTTGAAGCAATGCAACATTTGGATTAAGGGGTCCAATTTATGAAACCGTCCCTCGTCATAAAATCGATAATGTGGTCACCTAGTCCATGCCTAAACAAGCTTGAAACATCTCACGGAACTCAAAAATGTTGCTCTGTTAGGTTTTTATGCCTTGAGGAGGAATTGGCCAAGAGTCCCTGAAATTGTTTGGGATGCGACTTGCAACTGCGCATAAAACAAAAACCGAGACTCAGATTGAGGAACTATAGAATATGATGGATTACTAATATACGATTTAAGCTATAACACCCCTCACTCCCATTTTCCAAGCCTCGAAAGTTGCTTTACTCATTGATTTCGAGAACTATTATTTTACTCAGTTTGAAGCAATGCAACATTTGGATTAAGGGGTCCAATTTATGAAATCGTTCCTCAGAAGTGGATGGATAATGTGGTCACCTATTCCATTTCTAAACAAGCTTGTAGCATTTCATGGAACTCAAAAATGTTTCTCCGTTAGTCTTTTATGCCCTGAGGAGGAATTTGCCAAGAGTCCCCGAAATTGTTTGGGATGAGACTTGCAACTGGGCATAAAAAGAAAACCGAGACTCGGATGCATGAACTGTCAGTTGCATTGGATATGGAGTACCTGGTTTCAACTATTGGGGCTCATAACCTATCGTTCCGTCGATCGAAAAACAATTTGTTGGAGTATCTCCAACACTAGGGTTTTGGTCAATGAGGCATAGTGCAATTTCTGAAGAGGAGGTCAATTTTCAAGAACACTGTGTTGGGTCTTTTTGTCTAGTGTAGTCACATGGTCCTTGGCCAAACAGACTTGGAGGAGGTTATGGAAGTTCGTTATGCTACTATTTTTTGATTTTATGCCCCCAAACCAAATTGACCACATGTCCTTAAATGACTTGAGGAGGCGAGTTGCAACTCTCGATAAAAATCAAACCGGGACTCATATGGATGAACTGTCAGTTGCATTGGATTAAGAGCACTGGGTTTTAGCTAGTGGGGCCCCTACGCTATCATTCCGTTGACCGAAAAAACATTTGGTGTAGTATCTCCGACAATAGGGTTTTGGTCAATGAGGCATAGTGCAATTTTTGAAGATGAGTTCGATTTTCAAGAACACTCTGTCGAGCATTTTTTGCTAGTGTAGTCACATGGGAATTGGCCAAACAGACTTTTGGGAGCTTAAGAAACTCCATTATGCTGCTCAGTTTGGATTTTATGCCCCTGGACCAAATTGGCCACATGTCCTTGAATGGCCTAAGGAGGCGAGTTGCAACTATCAATAAAACTCAAACCGAGACTCAGATAAATGAACCGTCAATTGCATTGGATCCATAGCACTGGGTTTCAGCTATTAGGGATCTTATTCTAACATTCCTTCGACCGGAAAACCATTTTTTAGAGTATCTCCAACACTAGGGTTTTGGTCAATGAGGCATTGTGCAATTTCTAAAGAGGAGGTCGATTTTCAAGAACACTGTGTCGGGTCTTTTTGGCTAGTGTAGTCATGTGGGCCTTGGCCAAACAAACTTGTTAGAGCTTAAGGAATTCTGTTATGCTACTCGGTTTGGATTTTATGCCCCTGGACCAAATTGACCACATGTCTCTAAATGGCTTAAGGAGGCGAGTTGAAACTCGCTATAAAACTCAAACCGGGACTCAGATGCATGAATCGTCAGTTGCGTTGGATTAAGAGCACCATGTTTCAGCTGGTGGGGCCCCTACGCTATCATTCAATCGACCGGAAAACCATTTGTTGGAGTATCTTCGACACCAAGGTTTTGGTCAATGAGGCATAGTGCAATTTTTGAAGATGAGGTCGATTTTCAAGAACACTATGCTGGCATTTTTTGCTAGTGTAGTTGCATGGAACTTGTCTAAAAAAACTTGTGGGAGCTTACAAAACTTTGTTATGCTACTCGATTTGTATTTTATGCCCTCGGACCAAATTGGCCACATGTCCTTGAATGGCTTGAGGAGGCGAGTTGCAACTATCGATAAAAATTAAACCAAGACTCGGATGCATGAACCATCAATTGCATTGGATCCATAGTACCTGGTTTCAACTATTGGAGCTCCTACTCTATCATTCCGTTGACCGAAAAACAATTTGTTGGAGTATCTCCAACACTAGGGTTTTGGTCAATGAGGCATAGTGCAATTTCTGAAGAGGACGTCCATTTTCAAGAACACTGTGTCGGGTCTTTTTGGCTAGTGTAGTCACATGGTCCTTAGCCAAATAGACTTGCAAGAGCTTATGGAAGTTCGTTATGCTACTCTGTTTGTATTTTATGTCCCCAAACCAAATTGACCACATGTCCTTAAATGGCTTGAGGAGGCAAGTTGCAACTCTCAATAAAAATCAAACCGGGACTCATATACATGAACCATTAGTTGCATTGGATTAAGAGCATTGGGTTTCAGCTAGTGGGGCCCCTACGTTATCATTCTATCAACATAAAAACCATTTGTTGTAGTATCTTCGGCACTAGGGTTTTGGTCAACGAGGCATAGTGCAATTTCTGAAGATGAGTTCGATTTTCAAGAACACTCTATTGAGCATTTTTTGCTAGTGTAGTCGCATGAGAATTGGCCAAACAGGCTTGCTGTAATGATCCCAAGCCATTATCCAATGATCATCACTGTTTTGGTGTCTTTTTAAAACTTTTTCTGAGTGAGGTATTTCGTCAAACACTTTGCTGATCTAACTTTTAGATGTGTTTATATGTGTGTATGCAGCAAATAACAGAAAGAGATAACCATGGAACATACCTCAACCATATGCAATAAGATAGACAAGCCATAACATCTCAATTCTTCTTTATTCATAAAATAGAGAAACCTGCTACAATGAAGATGCCAATTTGGAATGGTCAACAGATGGCCAAGAAGATAGACAATAGATAAGACCTACTACAAAATTCTCCCGCTAATACAAAAGATGCCTCCAAATAAATGAAGATCAATACAAGTAGATATGAATGCCAAACTCTCCAACTGAAGAATGCCACGCTTATATAGAAGGCTGAAACTCTCAATAACTCGGCCCTGCTGCCAAAAGTGTCCAATCACCCTAAGAAATATGCCAACTAATAGATAGGGTGATGGTAAAAACAACCCAGGTGCCCGAATCTCCAAGATCCCTCTCAATCTCTGTAGATTTGAAATCCCCCACTGAATGGTGCGCCCCACTGGGTGACTGAAGCCCTAGATAATTCGGCCCCACTGAAGGAGGCCTCCAAATGCTCTGAAACTCTCCAGAAATATAGATCGGGACATTGCAAGTCACTAGGTGAAGTCTCAGGGTCAGATCTGAAGTGTAACCCCTCCAAACGGACT
>JZKD02S0186157.1:309037-347074 GCA_000966675.3 Picea glauca
CTCAAATTATAGTGTTTGGCCAATTGGATTGATAGTATACAATATTCCCCCATGGATGAGTGTTATAAAGGAGCATCTTATGATGACTCTCATTGTTCCAGGAAAACAACAAGTTAAAAATATGGATGTTTATATTGCACCTTTTATTGATGAGATGCAACTACTATGGAAAGGCATAAGAATGTATGACATATCATGTCCTCCATCAAATAGGTCCTTCATGTTGTATGGTTTACTATGTTGGACTATTCATGATTTCCCAGGACTTGGTGTCTGTTCTGGTAAGATAAAATATTTACGTATTCACACTCATAATTTATTTTCATCCCAACTTTCATACTTACTTTTATACTATTATTATAATGCTATTAACATTACTTATTAAATTGCAGGGCTTCAAACAAGGGGGATATTTTCATGTCCAAGATGTGTAGATCAATTTCAAGGGAGGTATTCTAAATATCTACATAAATTTATTTACGCAAACAACAGGGTTTTTCTACCAACAGATCATAAGTTTAGAAATTGTCTAAAGAATCAATTTGATGGAAAAGTTGAAAATAGAGGCCCTCCCATGATTATGGGTCCAGGTGATTGGATTAAGAAGTATAAAGATGTTGAATTAAAAGGTTGGGAGGATTTTTTTGATCGGGGTGATTCAATTAAAGAACCAAAACAAGTTGTAGTTAATATGCCAGAAGGAATGAAAAGGAAATCCATATTTTATGATCTCCCTTACTGGAAGGATCTATTAATATCACACCTATTAGATCCTATGCATATCTTAAAAAATGTCCCGGATTCTATATTTCGACATATATCAAGCAAAGAGAAGGACACCTTGTCTTCGAGGAGAGATATTTGTCTTTCGCGTACCAACTACCAAATTTGATAGAAGATATTTGTGGCCAAACAGGGAAAATGAAACATTTGCAGAAGCTCCATGGATTTTGAAGAAAAAGAGAGCTAGACCAACTAAAAAATGTCATCCATTCAATAAGGACACCTATTGGCTATGGGTCATCATTGGATAAAGCTTTTATAGTTGATGGACATATCAGAGGATTTAAAACACATGATTTTCATAATTTTCTGAAGGTATTATATATCATCATTTAATTTTTACTGGTAACATTGATTTAGTACTAAATATATTTTTGATATTTTGTTGTGTGAAAAATTACTAATGACCTATGATGAATGCGTTTGATAGCATATCATGCCATTGGCAATTAGGGGGGATTCATTTCTTATCGTTGACTTAAGGAATTCCATAAGTCGATTGTCAACATTTACAAGGTATGTGGTATGAAATGTTCATGTGTGAAAGACATAGAGATATTATATTCCATTTTATTTTTTCACTAAAGGTTCATACTAATTTATTATTCTTATAATAGGTGGGTAACCTCCAAGGAGATCCATGAATGTGAAGCACCAAAATGGAAGAAGGAAATTGCAGAAATTGTGTGTGTATTTGAGAGGGACCTCCCTACAAGTTTCATGGACCTACAAGTCCATTTACTTATACACCTAGTCGATGACATTGAATTGGTAGGTGTAGTATCAACGAGGTGGATGTTTTTCTTTGAGAGGAATATGAAAACTCTAAAAAGATATGTCCGACAAAAGGCACATCCAGAGGGTTGTATGGATGAAGGGTATGTATTGAATGCATCATTTTTCTTCCTATGTGAATTCCTTGGTAAGGATTTTGAAGATGGGCCACGCTTCTGGGATGAAGAACGAGCATCAGATATTATTGATGGAGAAAAACCACAATCTAATGGTGTTCAAGTAGATATTAGTAAGTAAATTCATGATCATCAATGTGGTTGTTTTCCTTGCAATCATTAATTTTCTTTGTAATTTATTTGTCAAATTAACTGAATAACATTTGGAGTTTGAAATAAACATGTTGACATGTAATAGGTGTAGACGAAAGTCCAATACTCAACAAGTTCATTATGTACCACATGGGATTTATGGACAAATGGATTGATTTGTATGATAAAAAGAGAGAAGAAGTGTTAGAAGCAATGAGATAGTTTAAGAGATCCAACCCAAGGAACACTCCACTTCCCAATGATATGCTTGGGGAATGGGGCAAAGATTGCACTCTAGAATGGGTTACTGAACAAATTCAAAATCAATAGAAGATGCATGTATAGATTTAAACATAACAGAAGATGAAATCAACATGTGTAGATGATGTGAAAGAAAGGTACAACTGGAATTTTACAAAATGTTATTTCCTTACAGTTTTGACACTATTAACTATTTTAATATTCATCATTATATTTGTTTTCACTGAAATAAATGGTCTTTCACAGGCGAGGAAATATCCTGCAATGTGGGCATATGGAAGACATTATCATGTAGAAAGTGTATATGTAAAGAGACGATCCTTTGATTGTGGAATCATGGTTGATTTCAAGCAATCCAGTCGAGCAAGCTCAAAAGATAAGAATATTATTGAAGGGAATCTACAATATGTTGGAAAAATCCAAGAAATTATTGAGTTGGATTACCACTCTTTTAAATGTTGTATTTTTAAGTGTAGATGGTATGAAGCATTTGAGAGGACACAAAGACATGAAACCCATAGTGGATTGTTTTCTATAGATTCCTCGAGGTTCCTACGGGAGGATAAGGAGCCTTATGTTCTACCAATTCATTGTGAGTAGGTATTTCTTTAACTCAAATAAGAATCAATAGTGATCATTAATCTATTGATTCATAGTTTTTTGCGATAATATATGTGTTTATTAATAAATAAAAGTGTTATAAGATATTTCTAATATATGTATGTCATTCAGGTGAAGGTATTTTTCTATGAAGATATTTTGGACACGAAATGGATATTTGTCATACATTATGATCCAAGATTAAGGCATGTATTTGACGATGCATTAGTGGATATTGAGCACAACAATGATGTCCAACAAAATGAGAGATATGGATTAGAGAACATCGAAGAAATTAACATCCATGATGATGTTGAACATGGTTATGTTCAGGCACAAGAAGACAACAATCCAGAGTTAGATGATTTTATGGAATACAACAATATGGATGGTATAGAAAATGATGATACAAATTATACATCTGGTAACAATATAGATGGTCTACTGTCAAATTTCAATGATGATGAAGATGTTGCAGGTCAAGAAGAGGATGGTGATAATATTAAATACTTGAAAGAACATATGAACATTGACAATGATAAACTGGATGACATTGTTGCAGACAATAATGTTAATGACCAAGAATTCTAAATTTTCAAAATTATTTGTCATCTAGTTTTTAAAATGATGTTGATTCTTATGGCCCAAACTTTCATGAAATGCTTCAGTATGATTTTTGATGATACAAATTACTTTTGGCAATATCCTTAAAGTGTTCAATCGTTTCTATGAATTGTTGGCAAAAAAAATTAGTATTACTTATATAAGAGTTAGCACGGTTAGTGGTCATTTATTGGAAATTGTTAAAAAATATAATTAAATATATCATATATGTAAATCAATGTAAATCCAGAAAATTAGGCTAATTAATGTATCCAAAATTTATTCATTAATTTATATTTTAAAACAAATTGAAATATTTCACTAAGCCTAAACCTAATACCTTAACCTTTATACCATCTAACCCCTAACCCCTTGAAACATGGACGATATAGAAGATTATGCGGGGACATCAGAAATCTTAGAGTCTTGAAGCCCTCCCATACCATCAAGCTACATGTTCCTAGTATAACCATGTCAAATTTCAACGTATACAGGCACAACTTAGAGAAATTTCAATGTTGGCCTCATTCATTGGTAACCATGTAGGGTCGATTGATGTCATTAATCCCTTCACCCAATATAATCCCTAACCCATTAACAATTAAACCACTTGCATGTTGGAGCCTATAAAATTCTTTTGGGATGTCTCAAATTAATAGAATCATGGTTTATTAATCATTAGGTTTCGTTTTAAAGATGGGTATGTCAGGTTTGATCTTTGTTGGCATGGATGGAGAAATCGGGTCATGATGAATATGACGATGATGGAAATGAAGACCATGATGATGTAAATGATGAAGAGAAATATGTCCATAAGTCTTAAAAACCTCCCATACCATCAAGGCATGTGCTTAGTGTAAACATGTAAAATTACAATGCATACAGTCACATTTTGAAGAAAATTCAACATTGGCCCCATTCACTGTTCACTGTGCGAGGTTGGTGGATGACATTGGTGATGGGCACGTTGGAAGTTCCAAGACATTTAAAGAGAGTTATGAAAAAGATTCTACATAAGGGATTGACGAATGATGACAATGAACGTTAATGAAAACATGGACAATCTCGAAGATTATGTGGGGAAATCAGAAATACTTGAGTATTGAAACCCTCCCATACTGTCAAGGCATGTGTCTAATCTAACCATGTCAAATTTCGACACATATAGGCACAGATTGAAGAAATTTCAACGCATACAGGCATAGTTTGAAGAAATTTCAGCGTTGGCCCCATTCACTTCTCATTGTGTGATGTCGATGCAAGATGACATTTGTGATGGGTGCATTGGAAGTGCCATGACATTTCAAGAGAGTTCCTACAAATATTCTATAGATGGAATTGACGAATGATGACGATGAGACATCCATTATATTGAACATTGATGCAAACATGGACGATCTCAAATATTATGAGGGGACATCAAACATCCTTAAGTATTGAAACCCTACGATATTGTCAAGGCATGTGTCTAATCTAACCATGTCAAATTTCTATGCATACAAACACAGATTGAAAAAATTTCAACGTTGGCCCCACTCACTTCTCACTGTGCGGGTTTAGTGGAAGAAATTTATGATGGGTGTATTGGAAGTTCCATGTCAAATTTCAAGATAATTTCGACAACGATTCCATAGAAGGGAATGAAGAATGATGACAATGAGACGTGCATGATGAATGTTGATGAAAATGTGGATGATCTCAAATATTAGGTGGGGACATCAATATGCATCCTTGAGTCTTGAAACCCTCCCATACCATCAAGGCATGTGTCTAGTCTAACCATGTCAAATTTCGACGCATATAACCACATATTGAATAAATTTCAACGTTGGCCCCATTCACTGCTCACTATGTGGGGTCAGTGCATGACATTTGTGGTGAGTGAATTGGAAGTTCCATGAAATTATAAGAGAGTTCCAACAAATATTATATAGATGGAAACAACGAATGATGAAAATGAGACATCCATTATGAACGTTGATGCAAACATGGAAGATCTCAAAGATTATGTGGCGACATCATACATCCTTGAGTATTGAAACCCTACCATACTGTCAAGGCATGTGTCTAGCCTAACCATGTCAAATTGTGATGCATAGATGAACATATTGAAGAAATTTCAACGTTGGCCCCATTCACTGATAACTATGTGGGGTCAGTGCCTCACATTTGTGGTGGATGAATTAGAAGTTCAATGACATTTCAAGAGAGTTCCAACAAAGATTCTGCATATGGAAACGATGAATGATGACAATGAGACATCCATTATGAAAGTTGATGCAAACATGGATGATCTCAAAGATTATGTGGGGACATTAGACATCCATGAGTATTGAAACCCTCCCATACTGTCAAGGCATGTGCCTAGTCTAACCATGTCGAATTTCGATGCATACATGCACAATTTGAAGAAATTTCAACATTGGCCCCATTCACTGCTCACTGTGCGAGGTCGATGCAAAATGACATTGGTGATGGGTGTATTGGAAGTGCCATGACATTTCAAGAGAGTTCTGACAAATATTCTATAGATGGAAATAAYGAATGATGACAATGAGACATCCATTACATTGAACATTGATGCAAACATGGATGATCTCAAATATTATGTCGGGACATAAAACATACATAAGTCTTGAAACCCTCCCATACCATCAAGGAAAATATCTAGTCTAACCATGTCAAATTTCAATGCATACGAGAACAGATTGAAAAAATTTCAACGTTGGCCCCATTCACTTCTCACTGTGTAGGTTCGGTGGAAGAAATTTGTGATGGGTGTATTGGAAGTCCCATGTCAAATTTCAAGATAGTTATGACAATGATTCTATAGAAGGGAATGACAAATAATGACAATGAGATGTGCATGCTGAACATTGATGTGAATGTGGACGATCGAAAATATTATGTGGGGACATCATACATCCTTGAGCCTTGAAACCCTCCCATACCGTCAAGGCATGTGTCTAGTCTAACCTTGTCAAATTGCGACACATACAGTTACATATTGAATAAATTTCAACGTTGGCCCCATTCATTGCTCACTATGTGGGGTCGGTGCATGACATATTTGGTGGGTGAATTGGAAGTTCCATGACATTTCAAGAAAGTTCCAACAAAGATTCTACAGATGGCAATGACAAATGATGACAATGAGACGTTCATTAGGAACGTTGATGAAAACATGGATGATCTACAATATTATGTGGGGACATCAGACATCCTTGAGTCTTGAAACCCTCCCATACCATCAACGCATGTGTCTAGTCTAACCATGTCAAATTTTGATGCATACAGGCACAAACTGAAAAAATTTCAACATTGACCCCATTCACTACTCATTGTGAGGGGTCGGTGGAAGACAATATTTGTTATGGGTGTATTGGAAGTTCCATGGCATTTCAAGAGATCAGTTCCACAAATATTCTACATATGGAAATTACGGATGATGAAAATGAGACGTGGACGATCTCAATGATTATGTGTAGGGTCGATGGATGTCATTAATCCCTTGACCATATATAACCCCTAATAAATTAATCATTAAACTACCTAACCCCTAAGCCCCAAATCCATTAGCCATTGACCCTTAATCCCTTAAACTGTAATCCTTGATCCCTTAACCCTTAATCCCTTAAATAGTAACCCATAATCCCTTAACCCTTAATCCCTAGACTTAAAATCCCTAAATAACCTAATCCCCAAATCCCCTATCCACTTAACCCAAAAAATCTCAACAAAATTAATATTTAGGCACATTGGGAGTTAAATTGGAAGACAAAATAGAAGCTAAAAAGGAAGCTAATATGGAAGCTAAACTGGGAGCTAAACTGGAAGCTAAACCGGAACCTAAACTGGGAGCAAAATTGGAGAAAAACTAGGAGCTAAACTGGGAGTTAAAGTGGAAGCTAAACTGGGAGCTAAATGAGGAGCTAAATATGGAGCAAAATTAGGTGCTAATTGTGCCTAGTTTAGCACCCATTTTTGTTGCTCAGCTCAAATAGCTCCATAAATAGCACCCTCCCGATAAATAGCGTCGACTTTAGCAAAAAAATGGATAAAAATACATTAAAACAACCAGTGGAAGCAAAAAAGGGAGCTAAAAAGGGAGTTAATCACAGGGATTTGTTGTAGTGTCAATTGAAACTTAAAGAAACATTAACAGTTCCTCTGTCTAACTAGGAAATGCATACATATGAGCATAATCAACCACAACAAGAAAACAACATGAAATTCACTCAATGAACTCAGAAATAAGTAACACCATGCATTAGGAATCAAACATTTATGCTTACATTCATTCATCAAAGTATGTACATGGACTTATACAGTTCTTCGACAACTCTCTATAATAACCAACAACAATAACAATCAGATTCAACAACAAATAACAATTCTCAGTAGCCTCATTTAGGCATAGATTACATATATTTATACACGATGAGATTCTCGAGCCTTCCCTCCAACCTACCTTAGTGCTATCCTATCATAGTTAAAACATTCATCCACTAAGGCCTATTACATTGAATGAGCATTTACAAACTAGATAAGATTTGATGCTCGAAATATGTACAATCCTACAAATAATTAAGACGGTTACAATCTCTTGTGATCCTATACAATGGCTCAAGCCTCCAAATATTAAACAGATTTAATTACAATGGTTTTAAAACATCAAAATGATGCACTTTTCTTGAAATTCAAAACAGTTTCAAATGTGCACCCTGGGTGCTGAGTTGTCCTCCACTCGACCTTTCTAGACTGATGATGATGCTCCTACATCAATAGTCATGGGTATTGAGGCCTATTAAGCTATTCATGTCAGTTTGGCTTATAATACTACTACTTACATATCCAGTGGGAAAGCGAGTTTGAGACATCAACTTTAAGAATTGTGCACGTTGTTCCTTTGTCCAAACATAAGGAGCACTAGGCTTTCTATATTTTTCATCATCATATTTTTCAACCCAAATATTTCGACGAATATTTAGTTGTTGAAAGTCTTCACGTGGTGAAATAGTATCAGAAGCACCAAAAATATTTTCTATGATAGTATAGGCTATATTTTTCTCGGTATGCATAAAGTCAATAGCATGCATGATGGCTATATCCTTAAATTATGGAAACTTATAAAATATGCACAATCGTTTTACATCGGTTCCATTACATGGATCATCCCTACTACCACAAATACCACCACTTTCAATAAGCAATATTCTTCTATGTTCATTCTCAATAATGTATTCACTCACTATTGGAAAAGGTGCTTCACGATTCTCTTCCTGGCCATTGAAATGTGTTTTTTGTCGATGATATGGATGATCCTTTTTCAGGTAAGCACGATATCCACAATAAACACACTTATGTAAAATTTTTGAGTGCCTCAAAAAATCCTTAAATTTGCAAGAAGGACATCCATGGTATCCATGAATAGTGAGACCATTCAATGTGTCATATTCAAGAAGATCATGAATTGTAAACAGTAAGGAAACTCTTAAAGTGAAATTGATTGAATGACCTTCCCTTAAAAATTGAATTGTTTCAATTCCTTTCCACAATTCCATTAGCTCATCATATAATGACTCTAAATAAACATTGATTCTATCTGAAGTCACACCTTTTTTCCTATTATAATCAATGATAGCATTAGGAAAAATGGTTTAGTTGCTAACAATGAAGGAAAGTTATAATTTATTAAAAACACTAGCCAAGTTGATCATTTAGTACTTTGACAAGAGAATGGGTTCACCCCATATAGATCCAAACCAAACCTTATATTACGAGGATCTTGGGAAAAATTGGGCCATTTATTATCAAATTCCGTCCACATCTTATAATCATGCACATGTTGTTGTTTTCCATTAGTTATCTTATTTTTGGCAAGCCATTTCATAAGTTTAGCAATGTCTCTGCACCTATGCTTCAAAGTAATCATAGGATTAGTGGAAAGTGGAAAATAACCTTTTTGGGAACCACAACTGATTTCAACCCTAGTCTATACCTCGCTTCTTGACATTTTGGACATTCTGTCTCACTTGCAATATTTTTGTGAAATAATACACAACCATTCACACATGTGTGGATGTTTTCATACCCTAAGCCTAGCTTAGTGATTTTATTTTTACATTGACTTCATTTTGTTGGCAATGTGGAGTCACGTGATAAAAACTGACTAAAAAATGCCAATAACTCATCTATGCTCTCATTTGTCCAACCATGCACCATTTGCAAGTTAATAATTTCAACGATTGTTTTCAAATGCATTAACTTACAATTAGCATACACATGCTTTAAATCATCCTCCATTGACTTGGCCCAATCATCGTTTAGACCCTCCTTCAACATTATATTAACTTCAACCCCTTCATCTAACATTGTTGCCTCTTCATCTATGTTTGGTGCCACTTCATGAATGTTTGGTACCTCTTCATCTCTCATGCTATTCAATTCTATCATATCTTCATAATAATTGTTGTCCCAAGGTCTTATACCACTATGTCCATGTCTTATCATATGTCGATAAATCACATTTATTTTCCTCGCCTTTCCACCAAGACAATGTTTACATGGACATGGATATTTGTCCATATCATTCTCATCCACTATTCTCTCATCATATGAATGGTACTCATTGGTTGTCAACCTTTTTCGTTGAATCATCTTTGATGTTCTGCATTCCAATATTAATTTGATATGTTAATTAACAAATCTTAAATAATTTAGATAGTACAAAGGAAAAAAATCAGCTATGTTGTTATTAACAATAACAACATTGACATGGAACTAATCATAAAATAAAACCACAATATCCTTTGAATTGGGCTCAAGTTATGAGCATAGAATAGAGGAACAACAATATAATCCTTTGGGTTATCATGGACATTTGGGAATCTAACTGTGTTTGTATCGGATCCCCTTCATTGATTTAATCTCCCAAAGCACAAGGTACAATTTAAGATATTAGTACCATCAATTGAGAGGAAAGATTTGACATTAGAATGTGTTCACTCAGACACTTGACCACCTATGATTCATATGGTTGTAAAATTATGGTAAATTGCATCAAATGGAAAATTATTAGACACAACATGTAGATGAATCTCACACAAAAACTAAGGCTCTCTTCCTCATGCAAATAGCCCCATGATTGGGTCATTCATGCACATGAGAGATGAATTTGTGTAGGAGGAGATAAAAATTGGTCAATCACTCAAACAACCATCACTTAAATAATTTTCACTTTTAACCTTAAAAAGGTGCTCACGTAGTCAACTGAAGAATATAACACATCAACGGTTAATTTTCTTAAGTTAAACTTTAGAAAAATTCAATTAGTCAACTCAACCCAGTTTCATTGTCCTCCACCATGCTAGGATGTTTCACAATGGTGGAAGACCTTCCTTGATACCAAATCTTAACAGAAAAGATTTCAAACCTTACTCTAGGTTAACCTGAAGATAAAAACAAACACTGGAGTAAAAACACCTAGAGGGGATTCACTAGTGAATCCCCTCGGGGCATGTTTCTGAAAGCACTTCCAACCATAAAAAGGTTCATTACGTCAAAGCTACAAATTTTTTAAACTTCCACTGGAAAAGATCTTGGTGAGAATTTGGAGAGCCTCAAAGTAGCAATTGAAAGTAATGCAGTAAAATGTAAATCAAAGCTACACCCATCAACCCATTAGCCACACCCAACAAGGGGAATTATAGAAAATATCTTGGAATTAATCTTGCAGATTCTAGACTGAGAGTACAAGTTTTTAATGGATATATATGTAACATCTCTGATTTCAGTAAATTTGAATCTACTCCTAAGACAAGAAAGGGGAGAGAAGGTTCTGTTTCCCAACAAAAATCAACAATGATAGCAAAAGACCTTTGAAAATAGTAGAAAGTTCCCTCAACCCAAGAGGAGAATGGAATTTTTCATTGAGTGGAAGGGAATACAATAAATCTGGACCTTTGGACCTGGAATATCATGTAGCTCAACCATAAAGGTCAAAGATTCATACACTGAATACTTAGAGTTATGATCTACATACCAAACTGTAGTTAGATGGATTCAAAAGTTCAAAACCTCCAGGATTCAGAAGAGGTAAGTTGGTAACCATTCTTACCATAGGGTAGTTTTTTATGCTTTTCCAAGTCAACAAGATAGAGGCACAATTTTTGAAGGGGTTCCCAAGGTTCACTAGAGGAGACATGTTGTTTTAGGATTCAACCCATTGGAAGACTCTCCCATAAGAACCTCCCTTTAGAAGAGTATACCAGACCTTCCCTAAAAAGTATGACATGGATCATATTTTGAAACCATGTGAAATACCTTAGGGAGATTGTTTTTGAGAGGTTTTAAAATTCAATAAAGACAAGACGATAACTCAATATCCTATTAATTGTGCACACGTTCTAGGAGAAGGGACTGTCAGCTTGACTCAACTTATAACAACTTGATCATCCCTAGAAGTAAGAAGTAGATTGAAAATATATCATTGACATGAAATAATCCATTTGGAAACACTGCCATCTGGAAAAAAACTCTAACAAAGGAAAAAGAAGAGGCCTTAAAGACAAGTAAACTGAAACAGAAGACAGTAGAAAAAGGAAGAAGGTAATGTGGGACTACACCTATATTACTGAAGATAAATCAAATAATATCATTCACCCTATCCATACAGCTATAAGAGGAAGGAAACAATACAAACTATTACCAAAAGAACAATCTGAGGAACAACAAATGGCTAAAGAAATGAACTATTGGATCTGAACCAAAGCATAAATTTAAAAAACAAAATAAGATTTTGGGGGAGCACAAGGTTGAAGGTTTGGCAACATTAATATAGAAGAAAGGAGAGATTCCTCTGAGTTCGAGAAGAGGAGGTAAAAAACAAGAAGGAGAAGAAATTTGAAGATGGTCCTCTTTAGTTGGGCACTGATTTATTATCATAATTCTTCAAAAAACAATTATAACTAGAAAGAGATCACGAAAATAAAAGAAATCAAGAAACAAATCTCCACACACACATGGGAAAAATTAGGTAGCTTGGTACAAAATAACCTTGGATCACAAAACATTTATCAAAAGTAAGCACATCAGAGCTTGTTATCCACCAAACTCTACCTCCCTTGCATGCCAAGCATGCCCATGGCTAGCACTAAAGGTCAATTAATCTCATTATGTATCTATTATATTTGATAATGGCTACAATAAAAGTTATTTTTTTTAATATTCAAGTACAAAGAAAAAACATTTTTCCCATTAAGGAGTAAGGTGAAATTCACTTCCTTGTCCTATATCTCTTCACATGAAACCATCTTCAGAATCACGATTATCATTGAAAAAATGTGTTTTATCAAGTGACCAAGAAGTGGCATCCACCAGGTGCTCATCGACAATCCACCTTGCTCAAAATTAAGATGTGTAATTCATGGAGCCATATGCCATGCATAGATGTACTTCTTAATAATAAGTTGGGCCATATCGACTTTCAAAAATTGAATTTATTTGTTGCCTTTTAGCGGTTTCTAAATTTGTAAAGAACAGTTTTTCAAATTTCACCCTTGTTGTAAATATGTTTGATTTAGTGATGAAATAATTTTATATTTTCCACCTGGCATCAACATGAAAGGTACTTATTTTTAACACTGCGGTTACAAAACATTTTGTACCAACTTGTAAGAATGAGAGGACTCAACTCTATTCATAAGATTTAGACAATAATCCTGAGGTATTCATAACAGTAAGTGCAGGTCTCTAATGTAATGCTCCTTGGCACAAAAGTCCATTCTATTTCTCTAAAAATTGTCTATCAGTTCTCAATAAAATGAGAATATTGTAAATGAGGAAAATGCATAATCTATGTATTTGGTCAGGGACATAGCTCATAAATCTTACAAGAGATAAAGTAGTATTGCATAAATATGCACTCTAGAAATATAATATCTCCCACAATTTTCTGATTGATGTATGTTCATGCCTTCTACTTAATTGATAAGTAGGATCTCTAAAACAATGATAAACATTCTTGTCATCTAGGATTTGAATATTGAATGTGAAATATTTCTTTAGGTTCTTGAAGATCATCACTAAAAATGGCAGTTTAATACCAAGTGTTGCGACATGATTTGCAAGGCATGTGATGTATGTTGTGTTCAAATTTGGGCCAACAATTTACAGGACATTTGACCGAATATCCTCATCTTGTAACCTTTTAATCTATCCATTTATGATTGCAAACAAGACACTAGTTTCAATACATATTAAGCATGTCTTTAAATCACTAACATTATGACATCCACAAAGTTACAAATAGAACAAAAACTTCATATTTCTCATTTAAAATTTACAGATTCCATATTATAACATTCAAAATTCGGAATCCAAAACAATCAAGGACAGAAATTAAAATTAGGATAAATAGAAATTTAGAGGTTAAATATTGAGATTGATTTTTTATCAATTAAACAAAAGGGACGAAGAATTAATAGATCCATAGGGAAGCATGCACTTGTAAAGAGATTCAATGAATGGCTCAATAGAAAATCATAATCCCTTGAATTTAATCAGCTAAGTAAATTAAACTTAGTGGCAATTGAATAGTAACTAATTTCCAGGGGATGAAACTTACACTAAAAACATTTATACGAAAATGACACTATTATTGAGGCAGTGCAAAGTGGACTCTACAAGGTTATATTTAAAAACATGCAGAAACGTGACAACAAATGTTAGTTTATATAACTTTGACAGGTTTAATAGGGACATGTCCATCTGTCTTAAATTCCATCACTCACAAAAGCTAACATGTACAGTAAGTTGTGGACATATAATTCAAGAAAAATAGGATCTTTCATGGTATCCCACATTTTTCTCACGATCCCACCTACCATCTGCAAAAAGATAAATATAAAGTATAAAACTTAATCAATTGTATCCATGATATAAAATCAGTTAAAACTTTATAAGTTTCTTGAATAGCCTTGACATGTTGCTTAATTAATACCTTCTTAGAATCCTTGGCTTTGTCCATTAGATATGCTAACCGAAGGGAAGCTTGCTTGGTTAGGTGGTTTCTAAGAGTTGCTCTTCTGTAACTTTCATGTATTAAATCCTCAACAACATGATAACATAAATTCTGAGGGGTATCAAATTTCTTCCTTACTGTTTTACTTTATATCCTATAAAAATTTTACTTGTACTTGAATGACCATATATATGGATTTCCATGTGTAGGACAAGAACATACAAAGAGGTAGACATATATTTAATTTTCTTATTTGATAGTTAACTCTTGTAGAGGAGAAGGACGAACAAACAAACACCTTTGTCTTTTTGTATGAGTACTCCTTGGATTCTTGTTAAATTTACATAAAGCATAGATAACTTGTAACCCCATTATTCAGTGGAAACTTTAAACCATTTTCAAAGGAAACATCTTTGAAAAGCTTCACCATTTGAAAATATTGTCTGGAATCATTGACAAGCCTAGGCGGACCATAAAATGATGTTAGAATGCAATCAAAGAGATGCTTCATCACTCTGACTTTAAATATTTTTGTTGTTTGATATGCCATAATCCTAATATAATTTAACATGTCCTATGGGGTTGTAAGGTAGCCAAATGATTTTTAGAAATGATGGCAGTTGAATATTCCTTACTCTTTATGCCCCTCCTTGATTGGAAAGGGGTCATATTTGAGGACAAATGGATGATTAGACAAGTAAGAAAGAGCATATAGGACAACACAGATTTAACACACATCTCCTTACATAAAAGGCACTATAGGGCAACCTTTCATGGAGATTGTTATCACCAAAAAATCGTTCGCAACATTACACAATGGTTGAAGAAATAAATCAATGCCATAAAAAATTAGTGCACCTACAACACCAAAATCCATCAAAAAGGCACAAAACTATACACTTAGTTCAAAAATTAAAGTGCACAAATTCACCAAAGGAAGAACATGCATTGTGCACAGAATGCACAGGCCAACACATCCCTATGCGTGCACTATGCGCAACTATCTGTGAGAAAAGAAACATAGTTCTCATGAACGATGCATTTATGAATCTTGTCGGCCCCTCAACCACTTTTAGTCTGACCCCCAACACGATTTGACACTCAGATCCGAGAGAAATCTAGCTTGAAGGCTGGTCAAGGGCTAGGAAGTGCCCTAAAAGGCCCCTTGTTCACACTATGAACTAGTTGTATCTTTCCATGAATGGACACTATAAATATGTGCCATGGGTGTGCTAGAAAAATAAGAACTTCAAGGTATTTTTATGCTGTAAGAATTATTTTTGGAGAATCCTCTTTTCTCTTTGAATCATTCAAGCACTATAGCAAGGGCCTTTCCACTCACCTCTTGAGAGGATTGGCATTGTATTTATTCACCATTGTCACTTGCCATTACATGAAGAGAAGATATCTCTATTAGGGAACTCAAGAGCCATCCCAAGGAGGAAGAGGGGATTCATAAGTCCCTGCCTTTCTCTACGGTGTTAGCCTATCAATATATTGATCCATTGGTAGCTATATGATGGTCATTTTTTTCTTTTCATGGTTCTAGTTCTTGAAATCTTCTCTAACATTTATTTCTTTTTGTTTTTGTTTTTATTTCCTTGTTTCATGTGTATTTGGTTATCTAATCAACTCACAAACCTCTGTCTTGTTTAGCTCACTTAACTAGGCAAGTAAGTGTTGTGTTTTTACTCACTCATGTGGCAAAACCAACACAACAGATATTCTACCATGTTACACTAGTGTCAATTGCAAATTGACAAATCTGACTTAGTCATTCCATATCATGCTAGAAAGGGAATTTTTAGAAAAGAACTACTCTCTTGCAGTGGAAAACAAAGCAAGCATGTTGGCTCTTCTTGCCTATATTTGGAGGTGAAACTCACATGTATTTACTTTGTCCAAGTAATGTACAATTGTATGATGCCTCTCTTTGTGGGTATGAATGAAATATAAGATGCATTTTTTTCAAAAAATAATTAAGCTATATCAAGAATAACATACAAAGGTTGGGTAGCCTATGAAGTTATAAACTATTATATATTCTATGTCATACCCACAAAGAATGATCTAAAATAATTTGCTTGTATGTATATCTATCATCTACTATTAGCGTCTGTTGGGTTGTGGTCTAGAGGCAACTTGGGGTGTTTGTGGTGCCATATGTGGTGATAAGGTTAGCCTCTCCTTGTTAAAAGAGCTGGTAGATTGATCATATCTTATGTATTCAATTTTAGTGCAAGTGATTAATGCACTTTGAGTTGGAAAGGTATTGTCACCCTCTTCTAACATTAAATGTGATAACAACATTAAATGTAGGTGAGGTGGTGAATTTAATTTAAGTAACCTCTAACCAACGGGTTCCCATTTTTTTTTAAATATCTTTTTTTTACAGAAAAGGGGGGAAATTTGTATTAATAAAACCTCCAAGATGAGAAACAATGCAAGTCATCATCATCCACAAAACATTTGAAGCTACAAAATTAGATGATTGGTATTTTGAGGCATAAATAACAAAACTATTTGAACTAGCTTGCATTCTTTCAACAACATGATTTAAAATATGATACTCAAATCTAAATTTTGTCAGAATCAATTTATCAAAAAGGTCTTATACCCCACATAGTCTCTACATGTGAAAACCCTTATTGTGTTTCTAGTTGTTCCACCTTGCTTTATCTCCATATTGTAATTTTATAGTATCTTGTGGTTTCTGTAGGTTGGAAAAGTGAGCATGGAGTGGACAGTTGAGGAAAGGACTAAAGGATTGGGAACTTTCCCTCCTAGCACAAAACATAGATGAATTGATGGCTCTGAAGTTAACTCTTTTTCTTATGGTTGGAAAATCTGTTGTAAAATTTCAAATGTTTGGGGATTCCCTAGTGGTGATTAATTGGATGCAAGGAGTCTTCTCTCTAGAAAACCTTTGTTTAAGGCCTATTTTTGAGGAGATCCAATCATTTGTAGTTTTTTAACCAAAGTTATTTTCATCGTGTCGTCAAGAATAAAAATGAGCTGGAAGATAGGCATTCCAAGGCTGGTTTGTCATTGAATGCAGACCAATGATATATCTAGGAGATTTAGGATGAGACAATCCTCAAATTATGATCATCCTTCCTTTCTATGGTTTCTCTTGTGAGTTATGTTTTCCTGTGATCTATTGTAGATTTTTGGCATATTTTTTTTATCCCTTTAATGGGTATATGATGGTTGTTATATGAATATTGTGCTCTTTTATGAGCTCAGTTGATGGTTGATATACTTTTAAACCATCTTTGGGACTTTTGGGGAGATTGTTTTTTTACCTGTAGGGATATTTACTAAGGACTATATGGTGATGGATTTTGGGACTCTATTATTTTATGTATTTTTGGGAGGGGTAATTCCAGTGGGATTACTCGGTTTTATGAATTCGGGGATCCTGATGAAATAATTTTGACATGCTACTCAACATATGCAGAATGTATTTGTATTTATATTAATGAAATTATGTTTTTTTTTTTTTTTTTTTTTCTAGGGAGATAAACAAGTATTCTCATAATCTAATAAAGTTGATTGTTGAACTTCCAATGGACATGACAATTTCAACATGTCTTGGAGCTTCCTTCTAGTGACAGTTGACATCCTAGCCAAATTATCTTTTTTATAAATAAATGAAGCTTAACTATTCTTTTATTATGATTGATTTTCTCTAAAAGTGATAATTTCACCCTTAGAAAGGGTTCATCATATTTCTATACCAAGAATTAGTCTAAGACAACTACACTTAGCAAATTTGCCCATAAGAAAAAAATCAACCTCCATGAAGAGAAATAATCAACAATAAATGCACCAGTATTATTCATAAGTGACAGAGCAACAATTGTATGTAAATATGCTACCTCTCAAACTTTTCATCATCATCTAGTTACATGTTTTTTATTTTGCCTTTGGGCTCTTTGCGAACATATTTTAGCTTTCTAGCCAACTAGATATTCTCCACTGAAACACATATTGTACAAGGCCAACCTAAGATCATCTATAATGTGTCATAGGCCCTCCACTAGGGCTGAGAGACCCTTCATTAAATTCCTAGTCATCCAAGTAGTTTGGGTGGTTCTTTTCAATTCCAACAAGAATATGGCATTCCTTTTTTTGGAAGGTGCATTGCAAAACATGATTTGAGGTTGAGGGTTGCACCTCATAACATGGAATTCCTTCAACTAGGGTGTTGGGTTTGAGGGTTAATTCTTATGCAAAAATTGCATTGGACCTTCACTTGGCCTCATCCTGTTTTGAGAGATGCCATTAGGGTGGGAAAAACTGAAGCAAGAATAGAACCCTGGTGGATTGATTCATACTCTGTTGACCTCACCAATAAGCCAAGGCTCCATTGGCATGACAAGTATTTTCACTAGGTTTGATGGATTTCCTTTTCCCGAGCATCATTTCATAGTCATACTATTTTTCCTGCTCTATAACATTGTTGTTCATGACATTTTGGCATAAATTTTTTCTTTTTGCAATCAATACAAGTCCCATACCAAAAATTGTTATTGTATGCATTCAACGTAAAATTCCCAAAACTTCTTTTTCAAGGTTATGATATTTTTCAAGACCTTCAAGTTGATAATCATGAATATCAAATAAATTGTAGATGCATGAAATATACACTCTGGAAAATAAGCTATATTTTTGTTGAATTCTAGCAAGTTTCGTTCTGGTTTTACATCTAGAAACATGCAAGGAACTAGGCCTTGCTTAAAAATCATATTGATGTAGGGCCCAATGTTCATAGATTATTAACAATATCCAAATAATTTAGATTTTCTCAGGTTAAAGTTTGACATTGAAATCTTAGGATGCAATCTTGTCTAATAAAATTACAACACTCGGGAGAGATTTTGATACTATTGAAAGGGGATTCACTAGTAAATCCCCTTTCAGAAACATGCCCTGAAGGGATTCAATAGTAATATAAACCCTTCCCTATTTACATATCTGGCCACTGTGTTAAATTTCATTGAGGGAGTCCCTTCTGGTTGGAAAGGCCAGTTTCCAGCCTACAGTCTAGTTTGAAAAGGTTACCTTGGGAATTTTCCCTCACAGCGAGGAAAATTACCAAGTGATAACATAAGTGATTCTAAGGCAGTGCCAAATTTGGAGAATGAAAAGCACACTATGTAGCATAAAGCACCCAACAACACAATTTGTCAATGAATATTCCGTTGAAACAAGAATAATTATTGATCTTGAAAGTATTTCCAACATCTCTTGGTAGACATGTAGTACCAAAGAATGTGTTTCGTTATCTATGGACAACCACAAACTAAGAAAAGAGCATCAATAAGCTTGCTTATAGCCATATGAGCTATAGATGATAGCCCCTAGTAAATAATGATCCCACACAAAGACTTGTATTTTGTAGCTGAGGGGAAGAGACCAAACACTGTGCACCCTAAAAATCCACTTATATTCGAGATTAGAGGCAGTCTATTGAGAATTTGAGATTTTGGAGTTGTTTATTCTAGCTCTGGGAGCCAAGCAGAAACACATAAAGAAAATTGTTGCAAATATAACAATGTCAAGGTTTGTATGGCCATGTAGGTCAAGCTGATGGAAGGACCTAACAGTCCAAGTGTAACATTGCATAAATATACAAAACATTGCAAATATACAAACTTATATCAACTAGTTCCTAATTATAAACCTTGGACTTCTAAATCAAACCAAAAGAAACACATTAATCATACCTGTGACTTCCCTGAATGCTTATGCAACTCTGAAATCCTAGTTCTCCTTCTGAGTATTCTCCAAGTTCTCTCCACCGCATGTTTATCGGTCATGGAAACTTCTTATATATGCATTCAAGCTCCAATAATGCTCCAATTAACCCAAAACCCTATCATAAGAGCTCCAATTCTCAATTAACGGTAAACCTCCTCCTCTAGTCTCTCTAGCATATAAAATCCCCAAATAAACCTCACAGACTCCAATATTTCTTAGGCCCACAAACTAAAACCCCACCTCACAGGCTCCAATATTCCTTAGGCCGACTACTAAAACCCCACCTCACGAGATCCAATATTCCTCAAGCCCACCTCAAGGTCGGCTCCAAAAATGCACCTGAGTCACAAATGCACCTTAGTCACACACCTTAGTCACAGAGGAAAAACAAATGCACCTCAGTCACAGAGGAAACACAAATCCAAATGAAAAAAAACAAATGTAATTGAAAAACATAGAGGAAACACTCCCAGGGGCTACACCCTCCACCTACGAGTCACAAATGGTTCAACAAACATTGGTACTCTACCATTGCAACCCTAACCCTGTACGCCTTTGCACTACATCACTCCCTGCACACTCCCCACTTGCACAAATGATGTCCTGCCTCACCGAATTACAACTGATCCTGACCATATTTTCCCACTCCACGTCAGTCACCGTATTTTCCCACTCCGCGCCAGTCTGCATATTCATGAATTGCAATGATTTTTACAAATGATATCAAATGCATCAAATTATGGTTTATCAATATGCATGTGTCCCGCTGGTGTATTGTGAACGTGGAGTGGTACTTCGTGTCCGCATGACACAATAACATATGTTTCCATGAGTGAACCTAGGTCATGTCTCCCTACAATATGTTATGTACCCCTAACCTAGGTCATGTCTCCCTGTAATATCATGTTATGTACCACTAGGTTAATTTCTTAGCCTGTGTTTTGGTTAAAAAAAAATTCTTAGCCTACGTTTAATATTCTTATGTTGCAAGAAAGTCCCTCCCATTATGGAATAATTAACAATGTATATTTGCAGTTGGTGTACAACACTCTTTAAAGACCCCTTTGGCTAAGAGGCCATGGGAGCATCTAATATTATTCCAAATTTACCTAGGATGTAATGCACATGGCCCCAACCACATGAAAATAATTGCTTGTATAAGCGAGATGTCTCGCAAGGGGTGAAACATGTTTTGATTAACATATCTTCATTCTAGACCACAAGGTGAGGAGGAAGAGGTTGCTCGCCCTTAAAAAAATTTGGATGAAATTACTAGTACTAGGGTTAATAAATTTCATATCTTCTATTTAATATTATATACAACTTTCTAATATGCTTATGCAACTTTCTAATATTATAAAGTTGTATATAATATTATATACAACTTTCTAATATTATATACAACTTTATATTTATGGTGAAAAAAGTACAATAGCTTTAATAATCTTTAGTCTATAGGAGTCTTTAGTCATTTTGATTTGTGTGACTAATATTTATTTAGTTGTGTTTTTTTTTCTTTTTTGTTAATTTGTGCGGGACCTGTTGGCTACGCGATTAACATGTGGCTTGAGAAACCACGACCCAGGGGCATCTAAGCCGTCAAAATCACCCGTGGATCGCACCCGGCCTGAGCCACACCAACCCTTAACATGGTTGGATTTTTTGTCCCCGCAGGTTTCGAACCGGTGACTTTAACATCACGGAGTGGCTTAACAACACACTCCGTCACTGACTGTCCTACACCTCGGGGACTATTTAGTTGTGTTTTTACTCGACAATCAAATTAGTCATTTTTATGTGTGTGACTAATTATTTTTTAACTAACAATCAAATTAGTAATTTATTTAGTCATTTATACCTGTGTTGCAAAAAATTAGTAGAATTTAGTCATTTTTTGTTGACAAGACTAAACGTTTTAGTCACTTAGTCAATTATTTTCCAAATTCTATTAGTGTCTGGTGGGTTATTTTTTGTACTTGTCTTCTAGGTGTCTTTGGAGGTGCTTGAATATCTTGTTGCTCGTGCTCTGCCTCTGACTACTCTTCTTCTTCATTTGCTTCTTCATCTACTTCTTCTTCTTTTAAATATTCTTCGTGATCATGTTCCACTGAATATTTACTTCCTTCTTTTGTCCTCTATCCATCTATTTCATCAATCGTCACATTGATGCTTTCCACTTTTCTGTTGAGTCTTAGATTGAAGAATTTGTATGCTTTTCTTTTGCTTGAGTACCCAACAAGTATGCCTTTATCAACTCGAGAGTCAAATTTACCAATCCTATTATCTTCTCTTTTGGTACAACATTTTCTTCTGAACACTTTGAAATGCTTCACATTTGTTGGTCTTCCTTTCCATAACTCATAGGGAGTTTTATCAGTATTATTTTTTAGCAATCCTCAGTTCTGAATGTGAACTATTGTATGTATTGTTTGTACCCAAAAGACGTCCTTTAACTTGGAATCTTTCAAGATAGTTATGTCCATTTCCTATACTGTTATGTTCTTCCTTCCGACAATTTCATTTTGCTAAGGTGTATTGGTTACTGAGAATTGTCTCTTTATCCTATGTTCTCTACATAAATCTATGAATTCATTTGATGTGAACTCTCCTCCATTGCATGATCTCAAGCACTTGATTTTTTATTCTGTCTCAGTTTCAACCATTTCCTTGTATATCTTGAAGTGTTCAAATGATTCTGACTTCTTTCTAAGAAATCAAATTGTAGTCATCATGGTGTAGTCATCAACCAGTAGCATAAAGTACTATTATCCATTCAATCCCCTTATCATTGTCAGTCCACATAGATATCTATGTACAATCTCTAGCAGTTTTTTTTGTGGATTTCTCCTTTGATTTGAACTTGGTCCTGGTTTGTTTTCCCTATAGACAATGATTGCACAAAGTATTTTCTAGCTTTGAGATCTCGAGAATTTCTCTTACTACTTCCTTTATGCTGATTTTGACAAGATTATCAAAGTTTATGTGATCCATTCTTCTATTCCAGAGCCAAATTTCATCATCCTTTCCTAGGAAACATTTTTACTTCCCAATTTCATTTAGTACATATATGTTTCCTGGAGTTCTTGTAGCTATAACTACCAACTTGCTTGATCTTGCTTTCCTTATCTCGCATTTTTCTGAGTCAAACATAAGTCTGTGTCCTTGATCACACATCTGACTTACACTTAGAAGATTGTGCTTCATGTCTTCAACTAGTAGAACATTTTCTTCCCTAGCATCCTTGTTTACAAGCTTGACTATGCCTCTTCCTATAATTCTGGCTGAGTTGTCATTCCCAAATGAAATTGATCCATCTCCTTCCTTATTCAATGTTAGAAACATGTTCTTATCACCTGTCATATGCTTTGAGAAACTACTATCAACATACCATCCATATTCTTGTGTTGAGCTTGTGGGGCAAGCATGCATTCTTCAATGTTGAATTGATCCTACTTTTTTATCCATATCCTTTGTGGTTCCTGTCTCTGACTATTGATATTCTGTTATGATTCTCTAGGAGGAACATGAAATATACAATCTTTGGCCATGTGTCCAAAGTTGTTGCACTTGTATCATTCTACTTCTGTGTTCAAGGATTCAAATCCATTGTATCTTCTACTATGTGCTTCATGAGATCTTTTTGGATAACCATTTCTTGTGTAGCTTTCATAGTTGTTTATGTTCTTGGTATTGGCTCTACAATTCACAGCTTTATGCCCAAAATTATTACATGAATAACATAAACCAAGAAAAATAGTTTGATACTTGGGGGTGGAAGATATTCTGAATGGTGCTTCTCTTCTGAATCATTATTCTTCTTGGGATATCTCTATTGTTGGTTGTTGTTGATTCTGCATCCTAAATATTTTGGGTGGTGCAGTGTCTCGGTATTCTTCTTCTTGATTCCTCTTTCTATCTTCCTTCTTAGGAGAGCCTTTGACTGTTTCTTCATAGATTCTTTGTTCTATTGTCTTGGAGCTTGAGCCTTTCTTTGTCTGGTTACATCCTAATTTGGATTTTTCATGGTATGTCCTTTGACTACTAATGATCTCATCCAATACTTTGGTGTTGTTCTGCTGCATGTCCTTCTTTTGAAGATATTTTCTTAGAGTAACTATTTATGCTTCCAAGCCTTCGATCATCTTGTTCTTTTCATCTAACTGAACTCTGAGTGCTTATTTAATTATTTTGTCTCCTTCTACTTGGATTTTTAACTTCACGATCATCTGCTCAACTTCTTCAGAGTTGGAATTCTGAGATCCTTCTTTCCCTTTTAGTTCTTTTTGAGTGACTTTATTTTCTTTCTTTCAATCCTTATCTCTTTTAGTGCACTGATTAATTCTGATCTAAGATCGACTTGTCCTTCCTCTTCATAATCTTATTCAAAATATTCTACTACCATGAAGAGTACTCTTTCTGTATCATTGTCTTCATCCTCATCTAATGATGAACTGTCTTCCTGGGTGCAGAGAATTTTCTTGAAGAATTTCTTTTTGTTTCTTCTACTCTTGTGATTTTTCTTTTTCTTTTTAGAGTCTTCTTCTTCATCACTTTCCTTATTCTTATGAGGGAATTTAGAAGAAAAATGTCCAATACCACCAAAATTAAAACATTTCAATGGAAAAATACCATTGTATTTGTTGGTTTCTCTTTTCAAATTTCTGATGAAATTTTCCATTTCTTCATCTTCCTTTGAATCATCGCTGCAGCTACAATCAAACTTTGATTTTTTCTTGTTCTTCTTCTTTGTCTTCTTGGATGCCTTGAATTCTTCTTCCTTCGTGACTGGATTATCTTTCTCTAACCTCATCTCATAAGCTGTGAGTATCCCATGTATCTCATCCATGCTTAATGTAGCTAAAACTTCTCTTTCTTCTAGGGATGAAATTCTCGGGTCATATCTCATAGGTAGAGACCTCAACACCTTTTGAACAATGATTGGTTTCTTCATTTCTTCTCCCAAACCTTTAATGGAATTGACTATTTTATCAAATTGTAGAAAGTAGGTGACACCATTTTCATCTTCCTTCATCTTCAATTGTTCAAACTTGGCTCTAAAGGATCGAAGTTTGGCTCCCTTGACTTTGGCATCACCTTCATAGATATTTTTTAGTTTGTCCCAAACTTCCTTTGTGGAATCACAGTGTATAAATTTGACATGTAATGATTCAGAATAACATTTCTAGCCTGTGAATCGTTATCTTCAAGTTTCTTTCCATCCTTATCTATCAGGGGAGTGGCTAGTGCTTTGTATCCATCTACTACTGCTCACTAGACATCAAATCCATGTGCCTGTACATATGTTTTCATCCTTTTTCTCCAGAAGGCATAGTTCTGGTTGTCAAAATGTGGTACTCCAATCTTAGCATATTCCATGATCTCCTTCTAGTGGTTATACTGTCTCTTGAAGGACTTGATCTGATACCAATTGTTACAATACTAAGAGGGGGCATGGTGAATCAATATGAGCACTTATATTACTTTTAACCATAAAGGTATTGTTCAACTTTAAGAGCAATTCATCAATAACATTCAAAACATCATAAGAAGTATAAATAAACATTGAACAATGAGCAACCACACAAATACATAATACACCATAATTTTACGTGGAAATCGAATGCGGGAGAAAACCAAAGAATGATTTCTTATATGTCAAAAGAAATACATTCATAGAAAGCACCAACTTCCTTGTTTTCCAGCTACAACTGGAAGGAAGCTACAACCCCCTAGTTTCTCAGGCTCCAACTTGAAGGAAGCTACAACTCCCTTATTTTTCTGGCACCAACCAGAAGGAGGCTACAACCCCCTTTTCTTGCCCCATCCTATTTCCCTGGAATATAAATGAAGACCAAATGCCACTACCACAAACTCTATCAATCTTGTCACTGCAAAACCTGTCACTGTAGAACCTGTCACTGAATCTCATCAACCAATCATATCTGATCACATAGATCGCATACCCGCAGTCACAAGTGTAAAGCTCAAACCATGTATCTAGAATCACACATATGTCTCTCTAATCATGTGCCATACATACACCAAAATCCATAATCCAGGTATAGTTAAACCTCACATCAACCATGCATTCAACCCTCACTGTTATGCAACCTCAACCTGTACCAATATCTTCAACACCACACCTTAACCAAAATGCCTCAAACATGTACCAAATGACACAAGATACACCTCAACAAGATACCAAATAATGTGTGCCAACTACAAACAACAAGTGTACCAAACATTTTCCTCTGTACATCTGCCTCATACATCATGTACCATACAACCAATAGTCCCTCAAGGGAAAATGCTCAATCTCCCATGACCATACCTCAAGCAATCACCAAAATCCAACATCAAACAATCATATAACATATCTTTTACTTCTATAGATAACTCAATTGTACCTAAAAACTGCCACACTTGCCTGTAGCCTCTCCTCAGCTTCTACAACCTGAAACACATCCCATCCTTCAAATATGTTTGTGCCTCACGGGACAAAGCCTTCTGTCTAGAGGGGCCTCACGTGACAAGCTCTAGACAACCCGTAGGGGTGCCTCGTAGGACACCAATACTCTGACTCGTGGGGGTTAGCTAAATTAGGGTTTTTAACAAAACCCTCACTCTTCTATGCAATCACGAGACTTTGTCGTCACTCTTCCTTCATTGCCTCAGATTTGCACTACCTCAGATATGTCAATGAGTACTTGCAATAATCTTTCACAAGATAGATATTCAATGTGCTCAATAGGTGCTAATGGGAGTCTCTTGATCTCTTATTTATACTTCCCAAGTGCCTTCCTTTAGGGACTACCTTGTAACTTTTTTACCCATTCTCCGTATTCTAGGGCTAACCCACTTTTTTGTTGCAACTACTTTACCCTTAATTAGTCAACTCATAATTTCTTGTTGCAACTAATTTATTTTTAATTATTTTCTTGTTGCAACTAATTTATTTTTAATTATTTTCTTGTTGCAACAAATTTACCCATAATTAGTTTATTGTTGCAACCACTTTGACTAACCAAACTTCTTGATGACCTTCTAGGGACTTCTAGAATAATTGACTTCTTTTTTGACCTTCTAGAAGCTTCTAGATTATTCTTTGTGGGTCCTCCAACTTCACAAAGTCATATCTCCTTAATCGTGAGGAACTATGTGGCGTACCGTATATCACCGGAAATGACATGGTGTGTACTATCCATCTATGATAATATTGTTGGAAAATATACTGACCTTCATGTCTTTATTCCTCAATCAACTATGGGTTCCATGATCATACCTTCGGGGCTACTAGACTTGCTTCAAGGGTTGACATCAATGACAACCAACTCAATCTTTCAACAACATCAAAAGAATTGGGATGAAAATATGAACTATATTCAATACTCTTATAATAACGCAATCCACACTTCTAGTGTTAAGCCCCCTTTTGAAACTTGCTTTGGGTGTTTACCACCTTTTCCCTTGGATGTTGTATATGGATAGAAAGGAGGAGTGAGGGAAGACATCATAGGAGAAGTGTTAAAAGTAGAGAAATTTGTTGAAAAGATTAGACAAATCCATTTGCAAGTACAGGAGACACTGAAGAAGTCATAGGAAAAGTATAAGGCCAAACATGATCTACACAAAATCGAGAATTCATTTAAAGTAGGAGACATAGTTTGGTTACAATTGAACAAGGAAAGACTGCAAGACCCTAATAAGAAGATCAAGGCTCTATGATATGCTCCTTTTGAGGTATTGGTGGGACACCTACAAAGTCAACCTAGCTCCATACATGCTCATTTACTTAGTAGTGAATGTGGAGAATTTGAAACTCTATGAACCTTCCATGTTGAATCAGAAGGTGGAGCAGGTCCTACCTACCATAGAGGACTTAGCACTAGATGCTTAGGAAAAGTTGTCAGAAGACACAATTTGCAGAGGAAGTCCAGAACTACAAAACAAGGGCAACTTGACCTTTGGAAAATTGGGTTGAAATGACAACTTCCGGGCAAAGCAAAATGGTACTCCAAGGAAAAGGTAGAGGAAAAATCTCCTTGCCTCATTCAGTAAAGATTTTGGGAACCAAAAGCCTCCCTAAATGGGGAGGTATGATCTAGATTGGATCATCATACAATTTGTAATCTATCTTGGTACTTTATGGGTGGAAAATTTGGAGGAATTAGCTTGCATGGTCATTTTAGTGGCAGGTCCCAATTTGGAAAATTGGAGCCTCGAAACTTCCAGAGCCATTTTGAGGCATTAAACATAATTTTTTGGAGTTACAATGTTTGAAACCTATTCACAAAGAATTATTTTGAATTGATAGAATTGTATATATTTATTATTAATATTGTAAAAAGAATTGTGGGGGAGGGAGTATTTGAGGGTAGTTTATGATTTCAACAAATCAAAAATTGGAATTTCAACAAAGATGTAATGACCACATTTGACAACGACAAATTGAAAAAGTTAAAATCATAAAACGTTTAACCCTATTTACAAAATGTCCCAAAATATCTCATTATCATTATTGTTATCAATTTTTTAAAATTTGTTATCAATTTTTTAAAAAATTTCGATTTTAATAATTCCTCAAACAGTTAAAATAATAAAACATTTAACTTTCTTTACAAAAATGTCCCAAAATATCTCATTATCATTATTATTATTATCGATTCTTTAAAATTTCTCAATTTTATTAATTCCTCAAAATTGCCCAGATCAATATCATTAGGGAGCATGAAAGGCATCTATGTGACTCACCCTTCCTTTATTAAACCTTTCTTTTTTTTCTTTAATAGCCATCAAAAGGGGAAACTTTCATCAAAAATACCACATCCACATACGTACACATCTCATCTCATAGTCGTGGTGGTTGGCCTTGGATACTCTAGTACCACTTTTAGTCACTTTTACTACATTCAAGTGGACATCTCTAGTGCCATCTATCCATTGAAAAGGAGGGGACTTGTAGATTCACAAGCAACCATCATTTGCTATTGGGTCCATGGGGGAGAAATAATTGAATGGAATATCAAAATCTAAAGGTATGAATCTTTGATAAATTGAATAGTACAAAATTTCATTTGGGTCCATGGGGGAGAAATAATTGAATGGAATATCAAAATCTAAAGGTATGAATCTTTGATAAATTGAACAGTACAAAATTTCAAATACAAAGAGTACAACTTTACCCACCAACCTCCTCCACACATCAATTGTTTAGATGTGATAACCCAGGTTTGTGGTCATGACCACGTGTCTCTACACATGTCAACATCAACTAAGCCCAATGAGGGTTCTCAATGGGTCCCTAAAGGCATTAGGGTAGCACGTACCGTGTGGGGTATGCAATGGCTAGTCGGTTGGAATTTGCAACCGGAAAGCCGCCTTGGTTACTTGGGCCGCAAGTTATTTGTCTCTAATTAGTTCACTTGTTATTGTCTTATCCTCCTCCACGAGGTGTTTGTGTTGGTGTCAACTTCGGGCATTTGCGCAATGTATTAGATGTTTGACTATTTTGGCTTACGCTATAATTTTATGGACAGAAAAAATAGGATGGTGAGCGTGGTCCATGTTGGTGAGGGGGCGGAACACATTTCATTATAGGACGGATTTGATATTTAATATGCATACCCAACACACCTTTAAAATTTGATGGAGAGATTAAAGGTAGGCATGATGGTGCTCACATTGATGTGAAACATTTATCGCTCTACCTTTTGTTTGGTTTTGACAAACTAACCAAAAAAAACACTAAGCTAAATATGAAGATCATTGAAATATATATATATAAAAGATGTTTCAAGTTTCATGCTTTAAGCTTACTTGTGTAGATGTCTAAGCTTTTTTTTAAGAGTTGTTTATCTGACAAGTGGACATGTTGACCCGTTGTGATAAGACTAGAAAGGTAGATGACCCTTGGGGTAAACATCCATTTCGGTGGGCTTCGGGACAGCTCGACCCTTGCTAAGTCACAAGTTATCGGTATATCCAACTTGCGAGTTGTTGGATATACTCTTAGGTTATAGTGGCAGCCAATAGGTTTAATCTTGGGCCTAGCCCAGATCAAACCTACCAGTTACTGATTCATGTGGTTAAAAAAAAAGAGAGTTGTTTACTTGACACCGAGTCAGAGGTGAAGATAGAGGGGTTATTGTTTCTCAAAATTTGTTTTGTAAATACATGTAAAATATATTTGAAGGCTCTCACATTTTATATCAGAGTAATAGACCAATATGTTCAAAATATTTTGATTTTGTTTTAGTTGTTATTCATTGTAGACTATATTAATGTTGAAAATGATGGTTTTGCAGTACATATTTGGACTTTATGCATGATTATATTGCTAATAAATTGTGTTGTGAATTTATCTCCCATTGTTGATAGGTCAACCTTGTCATTATCCTTTAAACAAGGGAAGTCTTGAGTCCATCTCTCAATGTCTTTTTGTACATTATTGTTTCAGTCACAATCAATCTCATTTGCTACATTATGTATTGTACCTCATGTTGGATTTCAAGGGTTCTATACCTTAACTCTAGCAAATCTTTCACTATTGACTTCAACACATCTATTCTAGGGGCTAAATCTAGAGGCTTTGTGTACTTTGGTCCCATTTGCAACATTAATGGTCATCTCAAACTAAGCAAGGAGAGTCATCAACCCATTATCACATCATTGAGCATCATACATATTGGTGGTTCTAGTGTTCTAGTTCTTGTCGAAGACCTTAGACATCTATGACTCTTTTCCATCAAATTTGAGTCATTTGGAGGGACATCCCTTTAGGTTGCTTTCTACATGCGCCAAGCAACGATGGTTACAATGATCTGGCTTCAATTGTAGTTCCTTGGATTGTTTGGATCTATCCAACAATTATGTGTACACATGATTTTGAGATTCCTTCCAGATATCCTCTTTTAGAGCTTGGCCCCCTTATTGATCAATAGGGATTATGTTGTTAGTATTTGGCACCCCTAAGGTGCTATTATTCCTTCACAAATGTTCATACATGATTTGGCCTTGATCATAATTATGAACTTTGATTGGGTTCTCCATGGCCCTTATCTTATGATTTATTGTACTGCAACACTTTGATACACTTTGATTTGATCCCATGATCCCATGATCCCATTTTGTATTGAGACAGTTTCATGAGTAGGGGTATGTGCACCTCATTAATATTGAGATTATGAATACACCTTACCTCATTGGTTTGTTGTTTGTGGGTGGTTCTTGAAAGTCATTTGCAGTTAGTCCTTCCTCTTCAACTACTCTACTCCTTGTTGTGTTCCCTTTATGATCCATTGTTTGGTGAAAAAAACTCATGATGTATTTCAGCCATACAATTTTCTCCTAACCTCACACATCAAGGGAAAAATATTATCATCCTAATTTCTCTCATTTGTACATTTTTCAGTAATTTCATCCGAAAACATCACAATGACAATTATAACCCTCATTTCCATCATTGAATTTGGTCATTCCATATTGAGGAAAGTCAAGCCAAAGTTGACCAAAATATAAATAGTGCAATAACTACCTCATTATCTTCATGCATGGGAAATCCATTAAAATCCCTGCTTTCATCCTAGAGTAAAAAAATATTATTTTTTTAGCTCATTACTTGTGTACCCTCCAAAATGGTGTAGTAGGTACTTGTAGATCTTATTAAATATGCATTTCTTTTAATAGAGTTCGTTCTAGTCTTCCTTAACTACCTTTATCCCATTACTTCATTAATGCATTGGGATAGTTCAGATTGAAGCTAGATATAAAAGAAGGTCCATTATTTCACTTATAAATAAATCCATTGAGGTCACACTATTCATCATGATCTATAAATTGTCGTGGATATTCCATTGGAACAATTCGTCACAATAGATCTGATAAATAAAACTAAAATATACACTCTGAAGGTTAAATTACTAAATTTTTGCTTATGCATCAAATATATGAAATGTGAAAATTAGAGAACAGTAAAATAAAATCACATGCCATCCAAAAAATAACACAAAAATTTCCTCTGGAAAACCCTTACGGAAGAAAACCTAGCTTGAAGGTGAGGTTGCTTTGCTCTACTTTATGATATGGAAATAATGCAAGTAGAAAGGAGAGGGCACTCTCTATGGAGTCACCTGGAACTTGTGTCCTATTAGGTTGCTACAAAAAACTAACCCCCTTTGTTATGCTCTCTAATTTTCCCACTCCTAGTTGTTTTTCTTTGCTATGGAACAAAATACAATAATATAGAATGGAACCCCTTCTCCTCCTAGCGGCCCAATGTTTAACATAGCATGATATATGTCTAGGGTTAGGGTTTTGACTTCCCCAACCCTCAATTGTGATAAGGTTTTTGACCTTATAGAATCTTTTTTAAAGTCCATACATGGATATCCCCATATTCATCAGTAATGGGGGCTGACGTGGCATCCTCTCATACCATAGTGGTCAACACAATAGGTCAACTTGTTGGAGAAATAGCTTTTGCATATGAGCTCTGATTGACATAATTTTTACACCGTTGGAAAGGTTTCTATGTGTAGGATAGAGTCATGGATCCAAGCAATATCTAGGAAAATTTTGACCCCCAAAAATGTCATTTGATGCCTCAAAATGGATCCAGAAGGTTTCAAACCCCAATTTTCCAAATTGGGATCTACCATTAAAATGACCCTGGAAGTTGAATCCTCCAATTTTTCCACTCTGAAATAATCAGGATAGATGACAATTAATATAATGATCCAATCCATATCACATCCACAATTTGAAGTAAAGTTATGCTATCATAATTCCTCCAAGGAGATTTAGCACACTGGCTCTTATCCCTTTAGTATTAAGAGTTCCCTCATTCTTCCACCAAGCTTGGAGTTGAAGCACACAAGGAGGTGAAGGACCCATCCCAAAGGGTGGCTTTGGAGGCTATCAAGTCACTCCCATGGTGTTGTAAGATTATTCCTTCCTGTTGGTGTTGACATAATTATTATTTCATTTACATACTCTTGTTTGGTTTCCTACTTTCATATGTGGTAATTTCCTTTCAGGAGTTATGTTTTGAGTAGAATAATTAGTTTCCAGTCCTTTATTTATGTTATTCCCATTATTTATTGTTAAAAGGGTGTTTGCACATTCTTGTGACATAAACCCTCCAACAAAGGGGACATAGCTTTGATACGTTGGGAAAACTGATAATCAGACAAGGAAAAAGGAAATCATAAAGAAATTGATGACTTTAATTGACTTTGAGGTACAAACATAGGGAATTTAATGTAGCTTCCCTCTAAATTTTTTTTTTTAAAGACCCCATACATATAAAATAAACTAAGGGGCAATAGACCAATAATTTAACATGCATCTAACAACATATTTTAAAACATGAATGTAGTTGTTCAAGAAACAAAACACAACATTCAAATATTCATTTACATAGTGGAATTAGCATAATAAAGATAACACAAAACTTATATGTTTATAAAATAACCAACTAGTTGTGTACGAAGGGCGTTCCTCCCAACCATAGGATTGATGTTCATTTTCTCTCAATAACAAGCCACCCCAAAGCTGAGGCTATGAGTCCACAAGGAAGTTTTCCCCTCTTTGTTGTTCACTCTCCACATTTAGAATCCCAAAACCCACATTCTACACCAACAACAGTTCCAATCCATCAACTCTCTTCCCCTCAACTTGCATAACCCAAGGAATGGGATCCCTCCTTCTCTGCCACATAGTCCTTCAAGCCTTCCCACTTCTCTCCAGAGATTCAATGCACTCGGTTGTCCAGGAACCTCACAACTAGGGACTGTGGGAACTATCAACTGCTCCAAGGGTGCTCACCCCATCCTTTACAAGGCTCTTGAGCCACTTCCTCGACAATAAAAATACATCACAATATTAGAGGCCAATTTTACATGTATACAACCCACATTTATAACATAAACACATCCCAATAATGGTTGCATTCAAGCACAACATGGTTGGTGCTCTTTTCAACACCCAACTCCTCTCTTGTCCAAAAACCAACATTAAAAGCTATCCTCTTTTTTCATACGATTTTCCTTTTTCTCCCATGCATTTGACTCTCATTCTTCCCCAAAAGGATTGCTTAACTCTCACACTTCCCCTATGCGTTCTTGTAATCAACCCATGCAGTCAAGAAATCTATGAGGTGATCTCACACACCAACCCTCTTACATGAATTCAATGTTTGAGTGTCTAATAAGTCAAAGGGAGGATTATATTGTAATGGAACATTAACTCAAGCAAAAGACATGGGTTTCCCTTGGAACCCCCTTTATTCCTCTCTCTCGTGGAATTATAGCACCCCTATAATTACCATCTCTCTCATATCGCAACCAATGATTATTATTTTTATTAATTAATCCATGTTAGGATATTTAGACACTTAGTAGTTAGTTAAGATCTACTTTGTCTAATGTGTCGTTAGGTAAAAGTGTGTTTCTTTAGTATGCATTAATATGCATTTGTAGTTAGAAAATCCGACGGTCATGATATGTTCCCGACATAGAGTGATCCAACGGTTCATATTCTCCTCGATCTTAACGACCATTGATTCGTGGCTTAACACCTGATTGGTCCATGATCTTTATTTAAAGAGCATGGAGGGTTATTTTTTGATGATCGATTGTGAGAAACTCTCTTGAAGAATCTCTCTATAATCTTTTTATTTTGCATTAATAAACTGCTCCAAGTGGCCGCGTTGGCTGGGGCCATGGATGTTTCCCCGTAGGGGTTTTACCACGTCAAAACATCTGTGTGTTGATCTTTGATCTGGTTGTGTGAGTGGTTACTGAAGGTGTTCATCCTCTGTTGGAATACATGTGTTTTAGAACATGGTATCAAAGCCTTTTTGAAGACTTACTCCTGTTGTAGATTGAGATCGTGAAGCCGAGTTGCCTCATCTCCATTTTCTGTCATTTTCGTACATTTATGGGCTGAGAGGATTGTTCCATTTTGTCTAGAGCGCTCGTTTCAGTAAGAACACTTCTCTTTTCACTTGAAAAGGTTTCTGTTTTCCCAAGATACGACCATTTCAGTCAAATCTAGAGGTATAATGCCTGAATACACATTTTTAAATTTTTTGCAGAGTATTATTTTGGTTTTATATTATTTGTTTCCGGGTTGCCACTATTTTACATATGAGTATTCTCTTTTCCCCACACCCTGTGCTATTTCGACAAATCAGAAACATATAGGAAAAGGTGCATCTTTCGGGTAAGCTAATTGAGATCTAACTCTTGTTGTCATCAAGAAGCAAATTTTTTTTCTTGTGTGAAAATAGTTTTTTTTTAGCACACTCTCCAAGGCCAACAACAACAACAACAACAATCCTCTTGCTAAACAATACAATATGTTTTGCTAGACCATTTGGTTAAAAGTTGTCTTATTAAGTAAGAGGTCTTGAGTTCAAGTCTCTCTTTTGTTACTTTTTTTGAAAAAGTTCATGCTAAAATTGTAAAGTGTATTTCACTTCTAGTATAAAAGTGAATCACTATAAGTAGCTTTAATATTTTATTTTAGAGTTATTTATTTTGCATGCAACTTTTCTTTTATAAAGTAACTTCATTGTAAAAGTGATCCCCACTTCTCTTTATAAAAGTGGGTCATTTCATAAAGCACCTTACACCACCACATGGTCCTTTGGTTACTGTTTATGCCTTTTTTTAAAATGAAATAACTCTCACATCTGAAGTCTATTTTCAGTGTCGTTTTCTAAAACTGCCTAACTTTTTGAGATCTTTCCATCCAGATCACAATTTCGGTTTTTAAATCCATATTAATTGCATATTTAATATGGATTCTACAAGTAATCTCTTTCTTACAAGCACCAACTACTTCCAATGGAAATCCCATATGGAGGATTGATTAAGAAGTAAAGGCTTGTACCAGATTACCTTGGGAAAAGTAAAAACACCTATTGATGCTGATAAGAAAGTCAAATGGGATAATAGGAATGAAAAAGCACGTGGATTAATCAAAATGTCCATCTCTCCTAATTTAAGGTTCCACCTTGAATCAATTGATCAACCCAAAGAATCTTGGGATAAGATTGAATCTATGTTTGGTAAAAACAATCTTATTCGAGCACAACAATTATAAAATCAAGTACTAAATTTAAGTCCAAATGATTTTTCCTGCATTGAAGACTATATATCTAAGTTTAAAACACTCATAACTTTATGTGAAGAATGTAAGATAAAGATAGAAGAAGATCGTTGCATCTATCTTATTCTTTCTAAGTGAGGTAGTGCATATTTTGTGTTTGTATCTACCTTTTATGCCATGCAAGAGGCTTTAGGGACAACTTATAAAAAACCCAGTCTTCATAACTTTTGTGATGCTTTGATTAGAGATAAAGATAAGCTTTTACAACTTGGAGTGATCAACAATGAAGGTACCTCCAACAAAGCCTTATTCATCCATTAGAAAGATAAACCCAAGAATCCAAAGAAGCAACATCCTTGCCACAACAACAAGCAATATAAGGGTCCCAAACCCACTCAGACAACTTCCGCTCCTAATGGTGACAAAGGAGGAAAATATAAAAGTAAGAAGACTGACAGACATTGCAACTTTTGTGATATATATGGTCATGATGAGTCCAAATGTTTCAAGAAGATGGCAACTTTATAAGAGGCGATGAAGAAGCACAAAATCAATATTGATCCTACTTCTTCTTCTTCTCATGCACATGCACCTTCTACTTCTAGTTTCTCCTTCAATACAACTTCTACTTCTTCTGATGAATGACTTATTGATTCTGGCGCATCTTATCATATGGCTAAGTATAGAGACATATTTTCTACTCTAAATGAATGTAACACCAAGAAAATATTTGTTGGTGATGATAGATCTCTTAGTGTTGAGGGATCTGTAACAGTGCAAGTAGAAAATGGTCATTCCAATGATGTCTTATGTGTTCCAAGTCTTTCTTGTAACCTTTTATTACTATATCAAATCACTCATTCAGGTGAAGGTAAAACCGTAGAGTTTTCACCTCACCAAGTTGTAATCAAGGATCTAAAAGATCTTAAGCATGTTCTTGCCACTGGAATTGCTGATGATATTACCAGGTTGTACAAGTTTGAAAACTTTGGGTCATCATATTTTTCATTAGTTTTTGTTTCTCATAGCAATGACTTGAGCAAAATTTGGCATGAGCAGTTTGGTCATCTAAACTATCGCTCATTGCAACAACTATGTAATTAACAGATGGTGACTAGTCTTCCTCTTGTTTCATGCAGAGAAGGTGTTTGTGTCGGTTGTGTTCTTTGCAAACATCATCGGGACAATTTTGACAAACATGCCTCTTGGCATGCCTCGGGCCCTTTGCAGCTTGTTCACAGTGATTTGTGTGGTCCACTTTCTTCTCTTTCTTTTTCTGGGTGCAAGTATTTATTAAATTTCATTGATTAATTTTCCAGATGTACTTGAGTTTACTTCTTAAAACTTAAGAGCAAAGTTTTTGACAAGTTCTTGGCCTACAAGACCCTTGTAGAAAAGAAATTTGGACATCAAATTCAAAAGTTATGAACAAATAATGGAGGCGAATATGTGAACAATAATTTTACAAGTTACTGCACTACATAGGGCATCCAAATGCAACACACTATTCCATATACACCACAACAAAATGGTGTTGTTGAGAGAAAGAACCACACATTAAAAGAAATGGCTAATTGTATGATCTGATCTAAGGGATGAAGTCTAAAGTATTGGGTGGAATAAATCAACTATGAAAATTACATAGTAAATTTCACTCCCACAAAGGCTCTTAAAAATATAACACCAGAATAATCTTGGAATAAAATTAAACTAGATGTAAGTCACTTCCGTGTATTTGGCAGTATAGCATGGGCTCACATTCTTGATGAGAAAAGGAAAGCATTGTAGCTTAAAAGTGAGAAGTGTATATTTGTTGGTTATTATGAAGATGGAAAAGGTTATAGA
>JZKD02S0186158.1:0-22715 GCA_000966675.3 Picea glauca
CCGAGCTATGTAGATCGAGAATTGGATTTGTTCAACTGGTGGGTGACGGAAAAAATAAACAGCTCAAACAAAATCCAAGAACAGTGTCACAACTATAGCAATTGTGTCGCAAAGTCTCTTAAAGTCACATATATATAGATCAAATAGTCAACTATCCGTTAACATCGACCAATGAGATAGGCAAAATCTTCATCGATATTGCCACAAAAGTTCATCGATATTGCCATACAAGTTTTTCACTATTGTGATGAAAATCCCAACTATATTTGAAAAATATTTTCATGGATATTGCGACGAACTTTCGTGGAAATATCGAGGAAAATCCCGCCCTGTTTAAAAAAAAGATGAAACTAGTGGAAGCGTGGAAAATTTTCATGGAATAATCTGTCCATATGTAGTAGTGTGTGGAAAGCATGTAGACAAAACTAGCCATGTTAGGTTTAGTTTTTTGGACATGAATGTAATGGATATGAGCCAGTAGAATAATATAAATAAAGTCCTAGGAGGTCTATGAGAGGTTGGTCATTAGTTGACTAGTCAAGAAGATATAGTGTTGGTCTAAATAAGCTAGTTTTTAGGGTTAGGTCACAGGTTGTGGAGCTTGGTGTGGTATAGTCTGCCCCACTGAGGGTACTTACCCTCCTTTTTTATTGTAACCCTGAAAAATGTAATGTGCACAATGCAAATTTTGTAGAAAGATGAATAAAAGAGAAGAAGAGACAAATCTTTGTGGACATAACCCTAGAGGGGTGAACCAGGGTAAATATACTGTGTTAATGTGTCTAAATGGTTGTTTTAATGTTATGTTATGTATGAGTTAAAGAATTAATGGTTGCTTAGATAATCACAACATGCATGCATAGTTAGATGAATGAATGAATACTAGTTATAAATGAATGAATAATAATGTTGGTACATGAGTGTTGGCCCTTGGTTATGTACGGAAGTGAAGTTTAAGGAATAAAGGCCAACTACGAACTGCGTGGAAGGAACATAAACTAAGGAGGGGTCAAAGTGGTTAAAGAAGCAGAAAAGAAGGAGCGAAGCTAAGGAAAATCTAGCCATTGGAAGAGAAGATCGAGCAAGATAAAGCAGTGAAGAAGAGGGATTGTGGACAACTCAGCAAGCAGAAAAATACACCAACAGATTATTTGGAGCACCTCGTGGAAAAGAAGGAAGGACAGGCTGGTGAATCCCTTAAATCACGGGTCAAGTGGACCTAGGGTTTTGGATCTAGGGTCTTGATACCTAGACTGTGGTCATGTAATGTATAAATAAAGGTCTAGAATACCTACGAGGGTTCGTTCTAGCTTGATTGTTCGTATGATGTTCATTGTTGGTTATTGTTTATTAGTGTTGTTGAGAGCGATATTGAGTCTGTATTGTAAGATCTTCAGCTGGGTGCAAAGATCAACCTTGCAGCTGGGTGCACGGGGAGGGAAGATAAATAGAGAAAGAGAGAGATATTTGCAGCTAAGTGTGCAGATAAGAACTGTATGTTTTCATCTAATATATCAAGAAACACAGTTCTTTGGACGTAGCCCTAGGGAGAGGGTGAACCAAGTATATCTTGTTGTTCTTAGTCATTGATGTTGTGTATTTGTTATATTTTATACTGTTATTGCATTGTTGTGTCAGATCAGATATATAACTTCACAGAGTAAGCTTAAAAGGGGTAAATAATATCTAGATTGTTTTGCATTGTTGTTTTGGATTCACTTTGCATTTCCTCTGGTTGTAGACACCTATGTCCTACAACCCCCTATCTATACTTTGGGTGAGACTGCATCTACTTCACAGGTGTTGTCGAAAGGGCCAGTAGTTAGGGTTTGTTGGTGTGC
Organism: Picea glauca; assembly: GCA_000966675.3. NCBI lineage: Eukaryota > Viridiplantae > Streptophyta > Pinopsida > Pinales > Pinaceae > Picea > Picea glauca. The sequence continues at coordinate 1,842 of JZKD02S0186158.1, forward strand.
TATAAGAGTTGAACCCTAGGTCTAACCCTGTGCCAACAATGAGGAAAAGGATCATAATATAGTTCCAATCCCTTCCTTGACTGCAATCACCTGAGTATTGCTGTCCCCAATAAAGATATCTCAAGTGAGACTACAATGTGCATGTTGTGTGTAGCGTTTTCTTCTGGTTTACTAGGAGGGCAAATAGTTTGATGGTTTTGTTGGAAACTTATTGAGATCAAAACCTAGGTTAGCCCAAACATCTAACAAATGGTTCTGTTGCCAACTGGAGCTTTACAAGATTGAGTGGAAGGGATTTGTTGAAGAAAAACATGGAGAATGAAAATGTATAAGGGAATGTTCAGGCCATGGAATCCAAACAAGTAAGAGATTGAGAGATGGTTAAGGACAAAGGAACTCGAGTTTGCGTAGAAGGACAACAAAAACGCTAAAGTTACACCATGCAAATATCTCGACAAATATGTGTTTAGCGACTTACATGAAGTATTTTTCTATGAATTCTCGCATTTGTTGTAGGAGTGGTGATTGAGGTTGAAGGAAAACCTTCCTACATATCATATCAGACAACTAGAGTGGAATTATGTGGAGATCACATAGTTGCAACAAGTTAATAATAAATTTCTGCGTGCAATAGATTTTTGGTTAGACAATATTATTGCAGGGTTTATCACTGAATTTGCAGTTGGTATTGTGAAGTCATACATTGCTACGGAGCGAGATTTTCTAAAGGGACCCAGAGGTAGGTACATAAGATCACTTTATACTTCTATCAAGATTTGATTATATGAAAAAGGTGTGATGACCATGGAATCAAAAAACTAAACTTCCCTGTGCGCATGGGGGAAGGGGGGAAACACTAATAGGAGTATAAGATATGGAAATGGAGCTGGATAAAGGGAAGAAGAATGAGGCCATGGACCCAATCATGATGGATGAGGACCAAACAACATAGATAATGGAAAATTTTGGAAATACACGCAACATAATACCTTACCAATATAAGATGAATAATAAAAACAGGGCCATATCCGACAGAGAGGGATTAGAGAGTGATGATGAAAAGGTAGAGGATATCCAGGATATGGAGAAGATTGAGGAAATATTGCACACAAAATATGAAAGGAAAACAAGAGGTCTAGGGTCAGGAACAAAGGGTAGAACTCCAATCTAGATCACAATTAGTGTGGAATGTACAACCCCATCTGCGACCAATACACCCTAAGGAACACCATATTTTAGACAACCAATTTTTAGTAGAAGAGGATACACGTGTCAGGGGTCCAATAGATGACAACCAACTAGAGGTACAAGTTCAAGAAGTAAAAATCAACTATCTACACCCTATGGAGGCAATAGTTCAACACAGTTAAAAATGGCAGGAGTAGATTCCACTATCATATTACCAGAGTTTCGAGGCGAGGCATCAGAGGACCCTAAAAGTCATTTATTTATATGTGAAAATATCTAGGAAGAAAATAACATCACAGAAGAGGATACAAAATTTGCATAGTTATCTATAACACTTAGAGACTGCATGCTAGACTGGTACATGAGCCTTGATGTAAACAATCCACAAGGAACACCAAATACTGTCGCAGAGGTGAAAACATGTTTGGTAAATGAATTCCAGAAGCCAAGCTCACAAGACCAATACATGAATGAAATGATTGAAATCAAGAAGAAACCAGATGAATCTGTCTAGGAGATTAATCAAAGGTTCAAACATCTGAAAGGTAAGTTGAAGTACTCAATTATTGACATGCAACATATGCAATTATTTTTGAACTCACTATTACCACACTCAAGATATCATTTGAGACAACACAAGTTTCAAAACCAGGCAGAGGCTCTACAAGCATCCCTATAGTTGGAACAAAACCAATATCAACAGACAGATTGAGCAATAGAAGAGCTGAAAGAGGATATCAAGAATCTAAAATTTTAGTTGAACCAAAATAAGGGGAAATAGAAGGGAGAAGTTGTTTGGTGTATGTTATTCAGGATAGAAGGACACCATAAGAATGGATGTCCAACCTTTGCATAATACTTGGCAGTAGGGGTGTCAAACCCCTTGCCAACAAGAGGACCATGGTGCGAGATTTGCTTGACACACGAGCATGATCCATATCATTGTCCAATGATGCAGAAGTATAAGACAATACTAAAGAGTTATTACTGCAATTTTTGCAAATTAGTGGGCCATGATGAAAAGGATTTCATAACGCTTGAATTGATGAGAGAGAGAACTTCAGATACTTATAGGGTGCAAGAAGAGATGATGACATGCCAGGATGCACCACAGTTCAACAATGTGCAACCTCAATTAAATACCGTGCATTCACAGTACAAAAATGCGCAACAATAGTATAATCCTGTGAAATATAACCATATACCCCAATACAATGCACCACGAGGAGATAAAGGTGGATTTAGAGGTGGAGGCCGAGGAAGACGAGGATTTGGATGATGTAGAGGGCCAATAATTTTCCACAATTGTCAACAACGAAGACACTATGCAAGATGTTGTCCACTTCCACCTGCAACATGTATGTATTTTAGTGCAATAGACCATGACATAGAAGATTATCCAACACTATTGGGAAAAATTTAGGAAAAAAGGAACTAGAACAATTAGAATGTCCAATGGAGTTTCACAGAAGCAAGGGATGATGGGAGTAATATAAACATATTTACTCGAGGAGGAGCTAATACAAGAGTCGATGCAACAAAACAAGATCCATCTCAACACTAGTGGGTCAAGAAGAATGTTGATCCACATAAGCATTTTGACGCACTAAAAGAGAAGGAGATGTTTAAGGAAGCTATACAAGAGATTTTAAAAGAGAACATCACGTCTACAAAATTTGCGCAAAAAACTGAGGATCCATCAATCTATGAGATGCCACCCTCAATGGATCACACCAGCAAAGAACAACCTTCAGATATAGTAAGTAACATAAAGCATTTTCTACAATATTGTGTTGAGTTATCGAATGATCCATCATCCATTAAGGTCTTATAGAACTTGCTAGAAAGATGCAACACATAAGTAGAAGGGAAGTTAGAACACAATACAATTGATCATCTGCATACGATGAGAACAACAGGTAGGGAATTCAGGTTAAATGCCAACATTGGGGATTTCAATATGGGAGATATCATACTTGATTTAGGTTTTGAAGTGAATATCTTACCTAAGAAGACATGGCAGTGTATGGGGGAACCTACATTAGGATATTCACTTGTCTAGCTTAAATTGGCAAATCAACATAGAGTATTACCAATTCGAAGACTTAAAGGTGTGATAGTAGACCTGGATGGAGTGCGCATCATGTCAGATTTCAAAGTTATAGAAATAGTATCTGGCACAACACCCTACACAACATTACTTGGATTGGACTGGGAATTTAATAACTAGGTTGTGATCAAATTGAAGACACGGAAAATAACTTTTGAATCCAGAGAATATAGAGTGATTGCACCATTAGATCCCTCAGAAGAGGAAATTTTTATATAGGCGACATGTTTGGACTTGGAATAAATAAATCAATTATATAGGACTACCACGCGAAAAAAAGACTATGTCAACCCAACTGTAGATGGAGTAATCAGTTGAAAAAGAATTACATCATGTGCCTCAGACTCAGATACAAGTCTGGATAAATGGAAGCAAATACTACACGAAGTCTCCACAAGGAGGTGTGTAAGAATAGATTGTGTAGTAAGGTGGGTTGGTACAAAGATTAGGGAACCTCCCACTTTTCATGGCTTGAACGACTTAGAAGAATTCTTGACAAATTATGAGTAAGAAGTTTTGGAAAATTAGAGGTTGTTAGCCTTGGATATTACAGTCAAGGAAACACCTGCAATATAGTAGGGCATGCAGAAGAAAACAATTCAAGATTGGTATCAATGTAAAAGGTTACTGCACATTAGATTTGGTGCAGAACAGGGAAGCAATACAATGTAGAAGTATGATGGGAAAGGGAGGCCAACTAAGCACATATAGAAATGATGAACAAAATGGAGGTTGATACCACCAGAGAATGACCTCGTTACTTTATTCATACATTGGAAGGGCTACCAGGGAACCCATACATAGACTAGGAGATGTGAAGAGGCACCATGAAATGGATAGTATTACAACTGAACTTTGTAGTAACTTTCTCATTTGAGTATGAGAACCCCAATATTGATTCATCCCTGAATCTGATATAGAGAATGATATTTTTTGAGGAACTGGAGGTGGAAATTATAATAGAATATCAACAACAGAACATACAGATAGTCAAAGACTTACTCTCATGTTATCATGTTGTAGAGGAAGAACCAAATGAAGATGATCTGTGCAACCTTCAGATAACATAGGTTGAAGGTGAACGAGAGGTGGAAGGTCCATATCTGGAGTTAGAGGAATTTGCTACACCAATTAAGGTCAATAAAGTCAACATTGGGACAAAAGAAAACCCTAAAATGGCTATCATTGGAGATTACTGGGATGAATAGACCCTAGAAAGGATAACAAAATTACTGTGTGAATATAGTGAATTGTTTCCAACAACCATTACAAAGATGAAAGGAATGGCAAGTGAGTTGGGTGAGATGAAGATACCCCTAAAACCATATGCTAGAGATGTTATATAGAGGCCTTATAGGGTAAATCCAATGAATAAGAAAAAAGTGAAAGTAAAACTTGACTGAATGGTAGAATTTGGTATCATAGAGCCAATGGAAGAATATGAATGGATCAGTCCCATGGTATTCAAGGAAAAGAAACAAGGGGGGATAAGAATTTGTGTAGATATAAGGAAATTGAATGATACTTGCTTACATGATCCTTTCCCTGCCCCTTTTACATATGAGGTCTTAGAGAATGTGGGAGGCCAGGAAGCATATTCATTCACAGATGGATTTTTAGGTTATTATCATATTAAAATAGCTTTAGAGGATAGGAATAATACTACATTTGCTACATAATGTGGATCATATCAATATACAATTATTCCATTTGGATTGAAGAATGCACTAGCTATCGCTTCAAGGGTGGTCATAGCTACTTTTAAAGATTTCATACATAAATTTTTAGAAGTATATTCGGATGATTGGACTATTTTTAGTCTTTTTAAAGATCGTGTAGAAGTATTAAGACTAATGTTGGATAGATGCAGGCAATCTCAAATCTCACTAAAAATCAGAAAATGTATTTTCAACACACCTTTTGGGATCCTATTAGGACATGTGGTATGTAGACAGGGGTTACTGGTTGACCCTGCTAATATTGTTGTAATTGTGAACTTATTGATCCATATGGATATCACTGGCCACTCACCTATTCCACTGGCTCATAACAGAGTTTTCCACCTTGGTGTTTTTTGGGTCCCAAAATTCTTGGGCCATTTTGAGGCCCTAAACGAAGTTTTTGGGGATTTGGGGCCCAAGATACTGCCAAAGGTACTAGCCTGGGCCTGTCGAAAATCATTCTTCTCAGTTAGACTTTTCCAATGGTGTATCGAGCACCCCAAAGGGAGGTCATATGAAAAAGTTACACCCTTGGGAAGTTGGCGTATCAACTACCCCCATCAGGGCCCACAAACCTTTTGGATTTTCATCTTCCAGGGTTAGGGTTTTGGATTTTCGTTATGTTAAAAAGGCCTTTGGAGTGTTATTGTAACAATCATCTTCTTGCGAATGTGAGTATCCATCACATCTCTTCTCAGAGATAAACTGCCACCATTCTAGCGAGTCTTTCAATCTGTATTTTTACAGTCTCTGTACATTTCTTTCATTTATAGAAATCATGTATTACTGTATGTATCTATTTCTAGAAATATTTATGTGTATTTAATTATAATATCTCTTACTTCATTTCATTCTCAAAAGTTAATCTAGATCAGTGGTATCAGAGTAGGCTACTCTTGATCATTTTTCAGTGCATGTCCCCGACGAGTCTGAGTATAGCAAGTTGGGTCTCGAGCTTGTCTCTCTTGAGGACAAATACTCTCGCACACCCAAGAAACCCTCCATGGAAGAAGAGAATAAAAACAATGAAGAAAAATATTCTATTAATTTGTTCCTTGAGAAAGATCTCACGCGAAAGAGGTATGAAATGATGGAGAATTTTTCCCACATCCTTCAACATCTGCCGATAATAGCAGGCACATCTTCATCAAGAGACAACTTTGGAGGCACCTCTCCTTTCAAGGTACAAGTCAATTTTGATATTCCCGTATTTGAGTGTCATATAGATGCAGATGCCCTACAAAAATGGTTAAATATGATAGAAGGTTATTTATTTGTTCACAATTTTTTCGAAAGGGAAAAGATAACCTTCGAACTCCTTAAGGCTCTCCCCCATAACAAACATTGGTGGGAAACTTACTGGGAGAAAAGTTCCACAAAGGAATCCAAAATATATGGGGTTGAGCTCGAGCCCACTTGGGATTTTTTTGTGGATGTGGTTAAGGAGCAGTATTACCCTATTGGTAACTATGACAACCAATACATGAGATGGACCACATCGCAGCAAGAGAGGGGCCAAATAGTGCTGGAGTTCACAAATACTTTCCATACCTTGCACACCAAGTTGGGTATCAAAGAATCCAAGTGACATCTGGTTATGAAATATAGTGGGGCTCTGCATAGGTACATCAAAACCGAAATTGATTTCCTAGACATCTCATCATTGGGAGTTGCCTATCAATATGATGTCAAAATCAAGCATAAATTTAGGCACCATAACAAATGAGAGTTTGGGTCTCCAAATCCGCCACAACCAAAGAATGATAAAGACAAGCCTAACTGACGCAAACGCACCCTCTGGCACATCCTCTCACAGGACCTTCTCTCTCCTTGGCCCGAAGAACTTAAAAATCTCTTCTGATCCCCTATCGAGAAATTTCCACACCCACAGAATTCTCCTTAATGATCCCCCTGCTCAAATCGGGGAATCAGACTTCGCAGTTTCGCGAGTCTCGTGGTCGCGCACCTTGTGCTTCACAATACCTCGAAACTCGATGGGTAAATTCCAACGCCTTCCTGTTCCTATCAGGAATCCTCCCGTCGGGATTTCGGCACCTATGATGTTGAAATCAACTTGCCTCGCTGACTCCCGACTCCCGATATGCTAATATACCGATGCGGCATGACACCTATCCACCACTTTGACACTTGTGGCCCACACTCCCTTCACGATCGGGAAATCATGGTTTGGAGTGTCGTGATTTCAAACGCACTTGTTCACGGAACTTTCAAAGTCCTGAACCCCGATGTGGGGTAACACCTGTCCTCCACTCAAGTGCTTGTAGATATTTGGGCGTCGCGTTTCGGAGTTTCGCGACCCCTCCTGCAATGATCTTCCATCACCAAAAATATTGATACACCGATCCTCGATGCACGTGAGAACTGACTCCTCCATGTCACTATCCCCTCGTCACTCTATCGGACATCGCACGATTGTGATTCTTGATGCTGTGATTTCTTCGCTCCCGTAGTTCACGATGTGTCGAACCCCGACTCCTCTCTGGATTTCTGACTTGTGTCCTACCGAGATCCATGGCTAGGATTTCTCCGGAGTTTTTAAACTAGAAAGACCTCGAACTTCTCAACTTCTGAAACCCCGATGCCTCACACGGACTTAAACCCTGTGCAGCTTCTGCCCAACCGAACGGTTGATGGGTAACCCAATGATAATCCAACGACTCACGGTTTCTCAATCTTAAACTCCAGATGTGGCCGTAATCTCCTCGCTACTTCTGGTGGATCTGACGGCTGACTGGATTTTCACGAGTTCCCTCCAAAAGATCTTGACCGTCGCTTCTCCTCCTTGAAGATTTCTTAACGATGACTAAGTATCCCTCCTCGGAACTTATCCTCCCGTACGAGGACCTGCAACTCTTCTTACAAGCTTCCAACCAGTAACTTCTTTACACCACCTTTCAACAACTTCAAAGGCTTATCCCTCTTGAGCTCTCTCGTGAATTCAAGCCTCAAAAGAGGTCTTTTCATGCACTCCTTGCAGAAACTCTGCAAACACTTCAAGTGTTCAACCTCTCTTGACTCTGCGCACACCTGCAGCAGCAGTCCTCCAAATATTCTGCTCAGACTCACAACTGAGACTTCCTTCAGCCTGCGCACTCCTTGCACGGCTCCCGTGCCCAACTGCACTTCTGGGATGAATGAGAACAAAAGTTAAACTACCTGACCCTCTGTCAACGCACTCCTTGCGGACAACTTCAACTGCACTCCTTGCAGGAATTCTCTAGCTCAAAATAGAGAAACAATTGAAACTAATTCCTTCACCTTCTCAGACTTCAATTTAACCATGAAATCTCATACACATCATATAAAAGAAAATGTATGACAGGAAGCAAACATTCATGAGCATATCCACATCAAATACACAGAGAACCACACAAACCATGGAATTGAATCAAAAGCTTCCTTCTATTAATTCGAATGTCTGTACATGGGTGTTCTTCACACAACTCTCTGCTTGCTCTTTTTCCTTCGTCTCAATAATCTTGCTCAAGCTAATGTTACAATGATACAATGAGGGTGTCTATATCCCATTTCCCTCTTGCTTCCTAAAGCTATCAATTCTAGAATTAAATTCCTATCTACCAGCATTAACTATATTAAATGTCGACTATCTACTAAAGGACGAGAGCTATCCGCTCAAGGTCCATTTACAATATACAAGTGTACCTCGTCTTAATGCTCATTTAATACTTGCGCAACAATTTCCAATCAAAACTTGTGTTGGACGCCTTCCAGCTGTCTTCTGCTTCCGCGCTGGCTCGCTTGATGGGCTGGCGATGCTCCTGCATCATACTCCCTCGCTTGAAAAATTTCATGGGCTCCTCTCCATGAGATCCTGCACGGTCTGTCCATGCTTCTGTATTTTCGCTTCATTTTCCCAGCTGGCATCTTCCACTGGATGATTCTTCCATTTGACCAGGTACTCATAGTATTCTTTCCTTCTGGTCTTCTTACCCACTCTCTTGTCCAGTATGCATTCCATCTGCAGCTTCTTTGCAACTGGCAGTTGTTTCATCCATTGGATCGTTGGCTGTTCAGTTCCAATCTCTGCTTCTTCAGTCCTGTACGGGTATAAATATGCGACAGTGAATATCGGAGATATTCTAATCCCATCCAGTAGCTCGATCTCATAAGCATTTTCCCTGAATTTTCTCAAGACCTTGCATGGGCCGATGTTCTTCATCTTCAGCTTATTGTACGTTCCTCTCGGGAACCTTTCTTTCCTTAAATGTGCCAGAACCAGATCACCAACCTCAAACTGAAGCTGTCTCCGATGTCGATCGACTCTGTGCTTATACTCATGGCTTGATTTCATTAGTCACTCCTTCACTTGGATGTGAAGTTCTTTCATCGCCTCAGCGAATTCTTCTGCACTAGCGCTGCTAGTAGCAGTTTGCTCCGAATCCCTCAATTCAGAAATTCCTCTTGGTTGCATGCCATAAAAAACCTGAAATGGACTTCGACATATGCTTTGATTCATTGAATCATTGTATGCAAACTCTACCTGTGGCAATATATTGTCCCAACTGTTGTGGTGTTCTGTCACCAAGCTTCTTCGTAAGTCCCCCAGACTTCTGTTCACCACTTCTGTTTGTCCATCCGTCTAAGGATGATAAGCCAAACTAAACATCAAATTAGTCCCTAGCTTCTTCCATAAGGTCCTCCAAAAATCCCCTATGAATTTAGTGTCTCTATCCGAAACTATGCTTTTCGGCAACCCATGAAGTCGAATGACCTCCTTAAAAAACAGATTTGCGATGTGCGTCGCATCATTGGTCTTCTGGCATGGGATGAAGTGTGCCATTTTAGAAAACCTATCCACTACCACAAAGATTGAATCAACACCTCTTTGTGTCCTTGGCAACCCCAAGACAAAATCCATGCGTATCGCATCCCATGGTCTTTCTGGTATGAGCAACGGCTGATAAAAACCCGCATTCTGCTTCCTCCCCTTCGAATGCTGGCAAACTCTACATCTATCAACGAATCTCTTGACATCTGTTCGCATTCCCGGCCAAAATTATGACTCATTCAGCTTCGTGAATGTTTTGTCATGGCCAAAATGTCCTGCTAATCCCCCACCGTGTTTCTCCTTCAGCAGATTCTCCCTCATGGAGCATTTTGGAATACACAGTTGATTTCCTCTGAACAACAATCCTTCCTGGATCATATAGTCTATCCATGGGCTTCTGTCTCTGAGAATTGGATTCTCAACTGCTTCATATGCTTCTGTAAAATCTGGATCATCTGCGTACATGTCCCTAAGATTATCAAAACCCAATGTTTTGATTTGGAATTCCTGCAACAGAAAACACTTCCTTCTCAAAGCATCAACAACTTTGTTAGCAGTACCAGAAATATGTTTAATCACAAACATGAAATTTTGCATATACTCTACCCATTTGGCATGTTTATGATTCAACTTCTCCTATTGAGTCACAAACTATAATGCGTGGTTATCACTATATAAAACAAATTCTTTTGGGGTCAAGTAATGCCTCCACTTCTTTAACGCCTGTATGATAGCGTAGAATTCTTTATCATACGTGGAGTATTTCAGTTTCGCCTCATCCATCTTCTCACTGAAATATGAAATCGGTCTGTCTTCCTGAATCAGGACCACTCCTATGGAAAATCCACTGGCATCACATTTCACTTGAAATGTCTTCAGGAAATCCGGTAACACCAAAACCGGTTGTTCCGTGATCTTTCGCTTCAACAATTTGAAACTCTTCTCAGCCTCTGTTGTCCAGTGAAAAGACTTATGCCACTTCTTCACTGTATCCATCATCGCTGCACTGATTCCACTGAAATTCCTGATGAATTTCTGGTAGAAACTAGCTAAACCATGAAAAAATCTCACCTCGAAGACATTCCTCGGTGATGGCCAATTCTCGATTACTTCCACCTTATCTGGATCCATCCTCAACTCATTTTCCGAAATAACAAATCCCAAATAAATGAGTTCTATCTTCATGAATGAGGACTTCTTCATGTTAATCAATAGCTTCTCCTATTGTAGCTTTTGCATTACTGTAGCCAAATGCTTCAAGTGCTCTGCCACTGATTTACTGTAAATAAATATGTCGTCCAAATACACAATGACGAACTTCTCGATGAAATCCTTTAGGGGTTCATTCATCAACCTCATAAAGGTACTCGGCTCATTTGTCAAGACAAACGACATAACAAGCCATCATACAAACCTTCGGTTGTCTTGAATGTTGTTTTCCATTCATCGCCTTCTCTCATGCAAATCTGGTGGTATCCGCTTTTCAAATCAATCTTTGAAAAGTACCTTGCTCCGCTCAAGCAATCCATCAGATCATCCATTCTCGGCAATGGAAATCTGTACCTGATGGTTATCTTATTTATGGCTCTTGAATCAGTACACATCCTCCAGCCTCCGTCTTTCTTCGGACTGAGTACTGTTGGAACAACACACAGACTCAAGATTTCTCTGACTAATCCTTTGTCCAATAACTCCTGGACTTTCCTTTTAACCTCCTCATTTTCTTGCGGCGTCAATCTGTACGCGGCTTTATTTAGCAAACTAGCTCCTGGTATGAGGTCTATATGATGACTCACACTCCTCATCGGTGGCAACGAATGAGGTAATTCATCCACTATGATGTCAGCGAACTCTTCCAGCAGTTCCTGAATCTCATCTGGTAAATCATCCACTCTTGTGCTAATCAGAACAATCCTCGGCTTTCTGACCACAAAGAATTGTGGATCTTATTTCTTCTTAACCTCCGTAAGAAGATCCTTCCCACTCATGAGAAGTACTATGTTGTTTACTTCCGGCGTTACCTCCTTATCCTTTATCGGAAGTAACATATGGGTTCTCCCATTCTTCTCCAGGGTATATGTGTTCATTCTCCCATCATGAATCACATTTTTGTCATATTGCCATGGTCTACCCAACAATAAATGACAAACATCCATGGGAATAACATCACATAAGATCTTATCATTATACCCACCTATCTTGAATTCAACCAAGAATTGTTTAGTAACAGTTACCTGGTGTCCTTTCTGTAGCCACGAAACTCTGTATGGGCTTGGATGATCAGTTGTCTCCAGCTCCAGCTTCTCTACCATCTCTGTGGATATGAGATTATCTGTGCTACCACTGTCAACAATGATCTTGCATACCCTATCCTTGGTCTTGCAAGCTGTCCTAAACAGTCTGGTCCTTTGGACTGAACTTTCCACCTCCTTCTCTGGTGTCAAAAGGACTTTTCACATCATCAATGATCTTCTGCCTTCTGCATCTTCTGCCTCAACATCCTGCCTCTGCGCTTCGGTGATGTGAGCCTCTCCAATGTCCTTCTTCTTCTCTAGACACTCGTAATACTTGTGCCCATTCTTTCCACATGTGAAGCATGTAATTACTCCACCTCTTCCTCTGCCTCGACCTCTAGTACGAGGAAAAGTATTGCCATCAGCATAATCTCCTCTCTGCTCATTATGTTGTCCTCTCTCCTCAACATATTGCTGCCCTCGCTGTGAGGTTACACCTTTCTCTGCATGAGTCTGAAGTTTCTTCCATCCCTCCTTGGGCTTCTGGTATTTTTCTTGGGAAACTTCCTTACCTTTGGGCTGGCTTCTGCCTCAGCCCTTCTGACTCTGTTTTCGGCTCAGCTTCTCCTTAGATTTCAAATCCATATGATAAGCATCTTCTACCGTTCGGATGGTTACCATGCTCATCTCATCTTGGATATCGTATATTAGGCCATTCATATATCTAGCAAATTTCTCATCATCACTCTCCCGATGACCTACCCTGATGTTCAGTCGATAGAGTTCCTCAATGTATTCTTTCACTGTCATCAGCTTCTGTCTCATGTTCTGCATTCTTATGAACAGAGTAATTTGATAGTCTCTCGGGATGAATTTCACTTTCATCTTTGCAATCATTCGATCCCAACTCTTGATCTTTTGCTTGCCCTTGCAGTGTCTGTCAGCTTGTAGCTCATCCCACCACAATGTTGCATGTCCTTTCAAGCGCATGACAGCATGCTTGACTTTCTTGTCCTCTTCGATATCTTCATAATCGAAGTATGTATCCAGAGCTCTAATCTAATCTAGAAGCTCCTCTGCATCCAGATTTTCCTCATAAACTGGAATGTCCATCTTTGCCCTTGCACCCATCCTGGCAATAGCTTTGATCAAACGCTCGTTTGATGCATCTTCAGTTGCAACTTCCTCCTCTCGTTTAGCCTCAATCTCACTCTCGGAATCACTCAGATCCCCTGTACCAGCTGTGCATATTTGCACTATCTCCATGTCTTACAGTCTTGCTCAGAGATCACGCATTTGTCTCTCCATTTCTAGATTTGTTGCCTGCCTGCCTCTTCTTCGCACATCCCTATCCTCTGGATTAGGTGATTGTATTTCTCTCCTTGGCGGCATGGTGAATTTCCTTCTTCTCTGCTACAGAAAGCAAAGAAATTTTCTCGCTCTGATACCACTCTGATGCAAACGCACCCTCCGGCACGTCCACTCACAGGACCTTCTCTCTCCTTGGCCCAAAGAACTTAAAAATCTCTTCTGATCCCCTTTCGAGAAATTTCCACACCCACATAATTCTCCTTAATGACCCCCCTGCTCAAATCGGGTAATCGAACTTCGTAGTTTCACGAGTCCCGTGGTCGCGCACCTTGTGCTTCACAATACCCTGAAACCCGATGGGTAAATGCCAACACCTTCATGTTCCTATCGGGAATCCTCCCATCGGGATTTCGACACCTATGATGTTGAAATCAACTTGCCTCGCTGACTCCCGAATCCCGATATGCCGATATACCGATGCGGCACGACACCTGTCCACCACTTTGACACTTGTGGCCCACACTCCCTTCACGATCGAGAAATCGTGGTTTGGAGTGTCGCAATTTCAAATGCACTTGTTCACAGAACTTTCAAAGTCCCAAACCCCGATGTGGGGTAACACCTGTCCTCCACTCAAGTGCTTGTAGATATTTGGGTGTCGTGTTTCGGAGGTTTGCGACCCCTCCTGCAATGATCTTCCATCACCAAAAATCTTGATACACCGATCCCCGATGCACGTGAGAACTGACTCCTCCACATCACTGTCCCCTCGTTGCTCTATCGGACATCGCGCGATCGTGATTCCTGATGCTGTGATTTCTTCGCTCCCGAAGTTCACGATGTGTTGAACCTCGACTCCTCTATGGATTTCTGACTCGTGTCCTGCCGAGATCCACAGCTAGGATTTCTCCGGAGTTTCGAAGCTAGAAAGACCTCGAACTTATCAACTTCTGAAACCTCGATGCCTCACATGGAATTAAACCCTGTGCAGCTTCTTCCCAACCGAACGGTTGACGGGTAACCCAATGATAATCCAATGGCTCACGGTTTCTCGATCTTAAACTCCAGATGTGGTCGTAATTTCCTCACTACTTCTGGTGGATCTGACGGCTGACGGGATTTTCACGAGTTCCCTCCAAAAGATCTTGACTTTCGCTTCTCCTCCTTGAAGATTTCGTAAGGATGACTAAGTATCCCTCCTCAGAACTTATCCTCCTGTACGAGGACCTGCAACTCTTCTTACAAGCTTCCAACCAGTAACTTCTTTACACCGCCTTTCAGCAACTTCAAAGGCTTATCCCTCTTGATCTCTCTCGCGACTTCGAGCCTCAAAAGATGTCTTTGCATGCACTCCTTGCGGCAACTTTGCAAACACTTCAAGTGTTCAGCCTCTCTTAACTCTGCGCACACCTGTAGCAGCAGTCCTCCAAAGCTTCTGCTCAGACTCACAACTAAGACTTCCTTCAGCCTGCGCACTCCTTGCATGACTCCCATGCCCAACTGCACTTCTAGGATGAATGAGAAAAAAATTTAAACTACCCGAGCCTCTGTCAACGCACTCCTTGCGGACAACTTCAACTGCACTCCTTGCAGGAATTCGCTTGCTCAAAATAGAGAAACAATTGAAACTAATTCCTTCACCTTCTCAGACTTCAATTTAACCATGAAATATCATACACATCATATAAGAGAAAATGTATGACAGGAAGAAAACATTCATGAGCATATCCACATCAAATACACAGAGAACCACACAAACCATGGATTTGAATCAAAATCTTCCTTCTATTAATTCGAATGTCTGTACATGGGTGTTCTTCACACAGCTCCCTGCTTTCTCTTTTGCCTTCGTCTCAATAATCTTGCTCAGGCTAATGTTACAATGATACAATGAGTGTTTCTATATCCCCTTTCCCTCTTGCTTCCTAAAGCTATCAATTGTAGAATTAAATTCCTATCTACCAGCATTAACTATATTAAATGATGACTATTTACTAAAGGACGAGAGCTATCCTCTCAAGGTCCATTTACAATATACAAGTGTGCCTCGTCTTAATGCTCATTTAATACTTGTGCAACAATTTCCAAGGTGTTTTCAAAACTTGTGTTGGACGCCTTCCAACTGTCTTCTGCTTCTGCACTGGCTCGCTTGATGTGCTGGCGATGCTCCTGCATCACTAACAAACAACCTCCAGAAAATCAACCCAAGCCACAGGAAAGGAAAGGTAACAGAAAGACGAAAAAGGACACTGGAAAGTGGTGCGACTTCCACAAAATCCCCTGGAAGAACACCGATGAATGTTGTTCAAAACAATCATTGGTGGTTGAGATCAAAGACAAGGAGCAAAACCCTGATTCAGAATCTGATTTAGAAAATAATGGGAGAAGATAGATCATCAACGCAAACCCCAATTCTACTGTCATGAATGAAACAGTTCAACCAGAAGAATCAACAGATCATGAAGAGGGGGAGCTCCTTTTTTTACTCACAAATTTGAGTGAATGGGACCCAACTCCATTTTATTATTGATAGTAGAAGCCAGAAGAACCTCATCTCAACATAGGTCATCAAACAGTTGGTATTATTGACAACACCACACCCATAGCCATACAACATCAGGTGGCTTCACCAGGGACAAGATCTTCGTGTTAGACAACAATGCCGATTATCATATGAAATCCAACCCTTCAAGGATGAGGTATTATGTGATGTTTCCCCATTGGACTTTTGTGATGTTCTTTTGGGCCAACCATTTATGTGGAAGCACCATGTTATTTATGAGTCTCGAACCCGTAATGTCATCATTACTTTGGGGGGTCATCTCTACAAGATACCAGATGTAGCTCTGAATACTATCCCACCTAAACAGTGCCGCAAGGTAATATCTCATACTACAAAATTTAGCTTCTTCACAATCTATTCAAAAGGTGCACAGAAGGACACTGCCACAACTGCAGCCTCAATACAAGCACCTTCTATCCAAAAGAACCAGATCGACAAGATTGAAACAAAGAAAAACAATTATTTCTTCACACAGTCATCTCATGTAGCCAAATTGGTTAAAAAGTTCCAAGCCTTCAAACATCAGTTTCTCGACAACCTTCCACAAGCCAAGCAACACAACTTCTCCAATAAGGCAAGCAACTCACCAAGGTTCAAGATCAAAAAATGCTTCTCCCTCTCCCTCGTAAACTCAATGACATGTATACCATTGCTTCCTAAGGAGTGAGGATTGATATAGATGGATATCAGTGGCCACCCACCTATTCCAATGGCTCAAAAAAGAGTTTTCCACCTTGGCAGTTTTTCGGATCCCAAACTTCTAGGGTCGTTTTAAGGCCCTAAATGACATTTTTTGGGGATTTGGGCCCCATGAAAATATCAAAAGCACTATATTGGGCTAGTCAAAAATCATTCTTCTCGTTCATACCTTTCCAACGGTGTATCAAGTGCCCCAAACAGATATTGTATGCAAACGTTACGCCCTCAGGAAGTTGATGTATCAACTACCGCCATCGGGGCCCACAAAACTTTTGGATTGTCATCTTCTGAGGTTAGGGTTTTGGATTTTTCTTATGTTAAAAAGGCCTTTGGAGCCTCATTGTAACAATAATATTCTTGCGAATGTGAGTAGCCATCACATATCTTCTCAGAGATAAGCTATTACCATTCTAGAGAGTCTTTCACTCTGTATTTTTACAGTCTCTGTACATTTATTTCATTAATAGAAATCACGTATTACTGTATTTCTCTATTTCTGGAAATATTTATGTGTATTTCATTGTAATATATCTTCTTTCATTTTCGTTCTCAAAAAATAATCCATATCACTTGTCACTACCGAAGTCAGCGTGCCAATTAAGAGCCACACTTGGACATACAAGGTACTACATGAAGTTTATCAAAGGGTATACACATATTACCATGCCAATGGAAAATTTGTTGAATAAGGACACCAAATTTTAGTGGAACGAGGATTACAATCAGGGATTGGATACTTTAAAGGAAAATATGGTAACATCACCTATTTTAGTGTTTTCAAATTGGGAAAAGACTTTTCATGTGCATGTAGATGCATCAACAATAAAACTTGGAGCAATTTTGGTGCAACCAGGAGCAAGTGACTTAGATCATCCTATCTTCTTCACAAGAAGGAAGTTATCCAAATCAGAACATAATTACAACACAACAGAAAGAGAAGGCCTAACCATGGTGTATGCATTGCATAAATTCAAACATTACTTATTGGGAAAGAATTTTAAAATGTTCACAGATCATTTTCCCCTCAAATATCTAGTCAACAAGCTAGTGTTGGGAGGGGAGAGTATTTTTAGATGGCTATTATTGTTCCAGGAATTTGATTATGAAGTAATAGTTAAACCAGGGAAATGAAATGCAGGACCATATCACTTGTCACGAGTAACCAATTCACAAGAACCTACGAACTTGGAAGACAACATCCCTGATGCACAGTTATTTTCAATACAGATCGTTGATGAGTACTTTGTTGATATCATTGAATTATTGAGCATAGGATTTGTGCCAAAGGAGTTTAGTACCACAAAAAATAAAAAAAAAATGGTAGTGAGAGCTACATACTATCAACTAATTGTAGGTCATTTGTACAAGCTGGGTGTAGATAGCATTTTGAGAAGGTGCATGATGGAACATGAATGACCCATGATTCTAGCAAAGGCTAATGAAAGTATAGCTGGAGGACACTATGCAGGAAAGGATAACATGCATTAGGTATTGTGCATAGGTTTATGGTGGCCAACAGTTCATAAATATGCAAAAGAATATTATCATAACTGTGATGTCTATTAGAGGGTTGGAAAACCCAATAGGAGGTATGAGATGCCCCTAAGACACCAAGTAATTATTCACGTATTTGACAAGTGGGAAATAGACTTTTTCAGACCTATTAATCCACCAAGAAGAAGTTCAAGAGATAGATACATCATTATTGCACCATAATACTTAACCAGATGGGAAGAAGCAGCACCAGTCAAGGATTGTAGTGCAAAGACAACATCACACTTCTTATTTGAGCAAGTAATTACAAGATTTAGATGTCCCAGGATTTTGATGAGTGACCAAGACACCCATTTTATTAATAGTACCATTGAGGCTATGACTGAGGCATTTTAAATATGTCACCATAAGAGCACACCCTATCATCCTCAGACAAATGGGACAGTAGAAGCTTTCAACAAGATTTTGGAGAATGCCTTGACAAAGATTTGTAATGTGAATAGAGATGATTGAGATTTAAAAATACCAGCAGTATTATGGGAATACATGATTACATGCAATAAATTGATAGGAAATACACCATTCATATTGGTGTATGGACAAGAAGTAGTGGTGCCATTAGAATTTTTGGTACCCAGTATGCATGTAACAACAATTACAAATATGAAAAAAAGAGGCGTAGTACAAGAGAGGTTAAGCCAACTAATGGAACTAGAATAAGACATGATTCTGGCATGATTCCACCAAGAGGTGTAGAAAGCAAGGGGGAAATCCTGGCATGAAAGACACATAAAAAAGAAGAGCTTCAAGGAGGGAGATATATTTCTCCTCTATGACAACAATTTTTTGCAACATCCTGGTAAGTTCAGAATGCATTGGCTAGAGCCATATGAAGTGAAGTATGTCACATATGTAGGATCTGTGCAGCTAAAGGAATTGGAACGAACATAACTACAAGGAATGGTGAATGATTGTCGACTGAAACTATATAGGGAGAGTTGACCTATTAACTCTAAATAGTTGTAGCACAGTAAAGAAGCACTGTGTATAGTGCGCTATAGTAGAAATTAGGAAATAAAAATTACAAAATACATAAAAAGTAAAAAAATAATAAAAATACAAAAAGAGGAGGAAGTTGGTTGACTAACAGAAAAGTGGAAAAATTCACGTGCAACAGACAGTGAAAGCAACGCAGGAAAATTGGACACCACATGCAAGGAACACTGGACACTACACAAATGACCAAAAAAAGTGAAAAATACAACATAACATTAATGACTGAGTCTATAAAGAGGGAAAAGAATAGACCAATTCGACACTTAGAAATTTTTGAGCAAAGAGATAGCTGAAGAACGCAACCTAGAAAAAATTGTGCAAAGAAGAAAGAAATTGACCACTCTGTATCCAACATGACACCTCCAAAGGTTGGCGCCCTAGGATGATATACTAGAGTTACTCAACAGCTCGGGCGAAGGAAAGAATGAATTACAGAGCCCTAGAACGTGGTCGAATTGGAAGCCATCACAACCTTGACAACATAGTCACTCAACCCAATGAGGGTAGAGGAGGAAACCTCGATGGCGATACAAGGAGAAATGGGTCAGAGCTCCACAAACCCAAATGGCAGTGCAAACCCTAACCCAGAAACACCTGCCAAACCTAAGGAAATAAAGGGCCAACAACAGGGTCATGAAAAAGAGGAGGTGTTGGTCAAGGATATCAAGAATCAACCGTAAAATGATGGAGATGAAGAAGACATGACTGAAACAATGACGAAAGGCCACCCAACCATTGACTAGAAAAGAAAGGTGCAAGACACAACATAAATCACACTCCCATACATCTAGGGACTCATGGTCACAATGGAGGATATGCTCGGGAAAGTGCCAAAGTTGAGATACTATGACCGTGATGTTTGGGACACGGAAAATTTTCCAAACCTTACAAAGGAGACTTATTTGGAAGAGACAGGGGAGATAGGACCCCTAGGGAGACCCATAATGGAGCCCGCATAGTGGATAACAGGGCTCTACAATTCCAGTATCATGAACCTCCTAGACATAACGCACTTCAGGTGTGATAGAATATGGGATTGTGCATCAAGTAGTTATTGGCAAGGGTATATGGGGGTATCCTTTGGATGGATAGGCCAGTCCTCATTGATGTGGCATTGATTTCCAAGATTACAGGGTTACTCACTGTCGGTACACAACCCAAAGAATACCTAGAAAATAAAGCATTCGAAAAGGAAATTGTTGAGATAGTAAAAGCACAGTTTGGAACCAACAGGGGGAACATGGGTATCGCCATCAAATATATCAAGGATTCCATGACGTGATTTTCTAGAAAGCTAATCATGGATGATTTTAGGGGCTAAATTTCACTCATGGGCTAATTTTCCATGGTTTTTCCAAAAATGAGATTCATTATTTTAAAAATGATTCACCCAAATTCTATAGGATAAACTTATTTTACCTTAAAAATTGCCAAAATTTTATAAAAACTATATAAATCCTTAGAAATTTGAATATTTTTACAAAAATATCGCCAAACATTTATAGTTGGCATATGAAGGATTAGTAAGATTCGCTAAGGTTTCTACATTTTAAAATAAATTTCCATCCTTAAAATTGTTGGTCACTATAATTGCTTAATTAATTTCAAACAACCAAGTGAAACATAAATTATCAACCCAGGGAAGTCTTTTGTTTCAAAGATAGCTGCGCACTATATATTCTCAATTC
>JZKD02S0186169.1:0-11453 GCA_000966675.3 Picea glauca
CCCCGAAGAAAAAATTGCCTTGTAAAAGTATATTGTAATTTCATTGTAAATATGGACCGTTCATTATAAGGTTGCAGATCTAACGATAGAGATTATGTTAGGGTTTTTTTCCCTATAAGACAACCCTCTTTTATGAGGGAAATGTATTGCGGCTATCTATGTTGGCGAGTATGGCATTCTGAGAGAGGAGACTGTGAGAGAAAGGAGAGGAATTTACAGCAAGTTTTGTTGTAGGTTATATCCCTTCATTTTGCTGGATAATAATAAAGAAAGGACCTAGCAATTTCTCTGGTGGACATAGCCCACACTGGGTGAACCACGTAAATCTGTGTCTCTCTTGTATTGTGTATCTTTTGTGTTTTGTTTCCACATTTGTTTTATTTTATTGCTCCACGGTCCTATTTTTCTAACATGAGATAGCATTCATATTGATTTGTTGTGGAGCATGAGCAAGCTATTGGAGAGCTTGGATGTGTTGTGACTAGTTGTGGGTCAATTTGGACAGTGGAAGACAAAAGAGAAAGTGATTGCAGGTTGTAGAGGATCTGAGCATGTGAAGAAAAGAAAAACCCTAGCTGCTCAGAAGCATACGCTTGTTTCATTATACACTGGCTGCGTTCACACATGGGCTGTAGTGAGCCAGGGAGCGTACACATGCGGGTTGCACTACTGATAGGTCACGCACCTATTGACATATTGATATATGTTGAGGATTGTTGACTCATCTCAGTTGGTGTTGAGAATGTAAGCTGAGTCTTGCATATAGAGTTGTACTCTATTCAGTTGTTGTTGATAAACCCCAAGGATTGTAGTCCATAATAAAAATAAAACTGTACATACATCTTGTGTTATTTGTGTCCATTATTATGATGACTTGTTGATGATATATTGTTGATATATGTTGCTGATATGTGCCTAAATATAACTGGTTATAAATGACAGCAATGGGTAATGAATACATGTTGAATGCTAATTGATGAGTTTTTGTACAAGAGGGAAGTTTTGGGAAAAAGAGCCCCACAATCATTCACCCCCCCTCTAAGTGTGGTAGGTGTGTCCAACAGTTCCAAGATGAACATGTGTTATTGGATTTTGGGTTGGTCTTCCCAAGTTTTGGGAACATTTTATGCAGGGGATATATGCACGAGAGATGTTTCCAGGGTTTGAGAGGGTATGGATTGATTGTTCCTAGGAGGAGACTCGGTTAGTGTCCAGGGAGGATACAAATGGATTGAGTGTCATGACTATGGTCATTTTGATTCATAGTGTCCACACCGGAGGGGAAGAGGAAGAAGGAAATGTGCATCGACAATAGAGGTTGATGAGGTTGTGGATAGGTTCCAGAGGGAGATATTGGTGATCTCTTCCATTTCAGGTACAATCTCCATCATGGGGTCTTAGTTGGTGGATGGTGAGGCATATTTCCATATGACATGTTCTAGAGAGTTGTTTGACACTTTCACAGAGACTGGCTCATAATTGTGTGTGGAGGTTGGAACGAGAGTCAAGCATTTAATATGAGGATCTAGTACAATATCGTTCTAATTGGAGTCAAGAGAGGTGTTGAGGGTGTCAAATATGTTATTGGTTCTAGAACTCAGGATGAGTGTTTTCTCAGTATTAGAGATTGAGAGAAAGGGGTAACACATATTATTTTGAGTTAGACAGGTTTTGTTTATGCCCAGAGGATATAACTTTAGATAAACAATGGTTCTTGGATATAGACAGGTCCAACCTATGCGTGTTGTGACCAACATGAGTAGAGAGAAAAATGAGGAGGAGTAGGTAGCTCCACAAGTGGTGAGGCTGGTGGCCCCACTGACAACATAGGTATAGAGGGATTAAGTAGCTCCACGAGTGGTGAGGTAGGTGGCTTCACTAGTAGTATTGGCTCAGAGGGAGCCATAGTTCAAAGGGAGAAAACCCTTAGGATCTAGTAGGGAGTAGCAGCCTCCCAAGATTTTACATAGGACAATGGACATAAATAAGGTAGCTCTGAAGGTTGTGTGGACTTAGATGGAGTCAAGTGACTAAGAGGGAGTCACGAGGCTCAGAGGGAGAGTTAGTTTCTCAATGGGAGCCAACCTTCAGGTCCATATGGGAGAGATGCATCTTCCAAGACTGTCAGGATGGTATCATGGGTTGATATGGATAGACATGAGGTTCATAGGTAGGAGGCTTCTAGGAGCAGGATGTCTTCTAGGATGGGATCATCCTAGGAAACAATAATTGCTTCAGTAACTGAGGATACAACTAGTAAAGAGGACTGGAGAGAAAGATTTTCTTCAATGATAGAGAGAGAAACCAATCAGGCAGATTGGAGAGAATTTGTGGTAGAGGATCCAGGTGATGATGGAGGATGTAATTCCTCCCTCACTAAGAGAGAGTGTTGATGCTTTGGTAACATTGGGAGGCATTCCCACTTGTTGAGTGTGGTGAGAACAACTTCCTCACTAAGAGGGAGTGTTTATTTTTGTAGCTTCAAGTAGGTATTCTCACATGACCCTAGGGTTGGGCATGTGGGTGTTATACATTATTTTGGTCATCCCTTGATTGTCGATGATATGTGTATTTCTTACTTCTTTGTTCCCTGAAACTACTAAAGAAATGAGACTTTCTCCATGAGAAATGGAATCATCGTTCTTTTATTAAAAACCTTATCAGAGGATATCGATGCACCCTGCTAAACGATTGGGGTGCGACGATGCTTGATCGTCACATGTTGCATCAAAATTCATTGTGGTGTCATCGTGGGCTGCTTGTGCTTAGGGTACGATGATGCTCAAACAAGAGAAAAAGGTTAAATTCTAGAAAGTTCTAGAATGGAATCTTCTAGAAGATGAGGTGGCCTCCGATTGGTTTGGATATTACTTTCTTCTCTGATATAGTGGGATCATCCTAATCTCCTCATCCATCTATCTTTCACCCTATAAAAGTAGGGATCTCTCATGGGAAATTCTAGGTTGGCTTATGCATGAAGAATTCTGCCAAGGATTGCACTTGTGATAGATTTGCTTTAGCTTTCCAAGTCAGGTTGTGAATACTCTTCATCAAAGTCATTGGAGAAAAGGTGTGTGTGTTGAGGAAAAGGGCCATTGTAAGGGACCTTGCAACATCAAGGCATAGGTTGTATTCTCCACTTTCATTAATATAGTGTAGCAATACATTCCTTCCCTATAGAAGTGTCTTCATTTTTGTTTTATAACTCCTCGATCTTATACATAGATTTCAATAGAATATATATATTGTTTATCTCTTTCTTGGTTGGTTTGTGTCTCTTAAACAGGTATAATATCCTACAAATATAAGGATGGAGAAAGGAAAAAACTAGCAAGGATTAAACGACGTTTAAACAGTATGTCATTTATCCCTTATCGAACTAGTTTATATCATAATGAAATCTAAGGAGAAGCTTGTATTAGTCTTTGTTTTATTCTAACTTCTTGTTGAAGTTAGGGAGATCACTTTGTGTCTGCACTNGTAAATCTGTGTCTCTCTTGTATTGTGTATCTTTTGTGTTTTGTTTCCACATTTGTTTTATTTTATTGCTCCACGGTCCTATTTTTCTAACATGAGATAGCATTCATATTGATTTGTTGTGGAGCATGAGCAAGCTATTGGAGAGCTTGGATGTGTTGTGACTAGTTGTGGGTCAATTTGGACAGTGGAAGACAAAAGAGAAAGTGATTGCAGGTTGTAGAGGATCTGAGCATGTGAAGAAAAGAAAAACCCTAGCTGCTCAGAAGCATACGCTTGTTTCATTATACACTGGCTGCGTTCACACATGGGCTGTAGTGAGCCAGGGAGCGTACACATGCGGGTTGCACTACTGATAGGTCACGCACCTATTGACATATTGATATATGTTGAGGATTGTTGACTCATCTCAGTTGGTGTTGAGAATGTAAGCTGAGTCTTGCATATAGAGTTGTACTCTATTCAGTTGTTGTTGATAAACCCCAAGGATTGTAGTCCATAATAAAAATAAAACTGTACATACATCTTGTGTTATTTGTGTCCATTATTATGATGACTTGTTGATGATATATTGTTGATATATGTTGCTGATATGTGCCTAAATATAACTGGTTATAAATGACAGCAATGGGTAATGAATACATGTTGAATGCTAATTGATGAGTTTTTGTACAAGAGGGAAGTTTTGGGAAAAAGAGCCCCACAATCATTCACCCCCCCTCTAAGTGTGGTAGGTGTGTCCAACAGTTCCAAGATGAACATGTGTTATTGGATTTTGGGTTGGTCTTCCCAAGTTTTGGGAACATTTTATGCAGGGGATATATGCACGAGAGATGTTTCCAGGGTTTGAGAGGGTATGGATTGATTGTTCCTAGGAGGAGACTCGGTTAGTGTCCAGGGAGGATACAAATGGATTGAGTGTCATGACTATGGTCATTTTGATTCATAGTGTCCACACCGGAGGGGAAGAGGAAGAAGGAAATGTGCATCGACAATAGAGGTTGATGAGGTTGTGGATAGGTTCCAGAGGGAGATATTGGTGATCTCTTCCATTTCAGGTACAATCTCCATCATGGGGTCTTAGTTGGTGGATGGTGAGGCATATTTCCATATGACATGTTCTAGAGAGTTGTTTGACACTTTCACAGAGACTGGCTCATAATTGTGTGTGGAGGTTGGAACGAGAGTCAAGCATTTAATATGAGGATCTAGTACAATATCGTTCCAATTGGAGTCAAGAGAGGTGTTGAGGGTGTCAAATATGTTATTGGTTCTAGAACTCGGGATGAGTGTTTTCTCAGTATTAGAGATTGAGAGAAAGGGGTAACACATATTATTTTGAGTTAGACAGGTTTTGTTTATGCCCAGAGGATATAAATTTAGATAAACAATGGTTCTTGGATATAGACAGGTCCAACCTATGCGTGTTGTGACCAACATGAGTAGAGAGAAAAATGAGGAGGAGTAGGTAGCTCCATAAGTGGTGAGGCTGGTGGCCCCACTGACAACACAGGTATAGAGGGAGTAAGTAGCTCCACGAGTGGTGAGGTAGGTGGCTTCACTAGTAGTATTGGCTCAGAGGGAGCCATAGTTCAAAGGGAGAAAACCCTTAGGATCTAGTAGGGAGTAGCAGCCTCCCAGGATTTTACATAGGACAATGGACATAAAGAAGGTAGCTCTGAAGGTTGTGTGGACTTAGACGGAGTCAAGTGACTAAGAGGGAGTCACGAGGCTCAGAGGGAGAGTTAGTTTCTCAGTGGGAGCCAACCTTCAGGTCCATATGGGAGAGATGCATCTTCCAAGACTGTCAGGATGGTATCATGGGTTGATATGGACAGACATGAGGTTCATAGGTAGGAGGCTTCTAGGAGCAGGATGTCTTCTAGGATGGGATCATCCCAGGAAACAATAATTGCTTCAGTAACTGAGGATACAACTAGTAAAGAGGACTGGAGAGAAAGATTTTCTTCAATGATAGAGAGAGAAACCAATCAGGCAGATTGGAGAGAATCTGTGGTAGAGGATCCAGTGTGGGTGACAGAGCTACTTCCAGGTGATTATGGAGGATGTAATTCCTCCTTCACTAAGAGAGAGTGTTGATGCTTTGGTAACATTGGGAGGCATTCCCACTTGTTGAGTGTGGTGAGAACAACTTCCTCACTAAGAGGGAGTGTTGATTTTTGTAGCTTCAAGTAGGTATTCTCACATGACCCTAGGGTCGGGCATGTGGGTGTTATACATTATTTTGGTCATCCCTTGATTGTCGATGATATGTGTATTTCTTACTTCTTTGTTCCCTGAAACTACTAAAGAAATGAGACTTTCTCCATGAGAAATGGAATCATCGTTCTTTTATTAAAAACCTTATCAGAGGATATCGATGCACCCTGCTAAACGATTGGGGTGCGACGATGCTTGATCGTCACATGTTGCATCAAAATTCATTGTGGTGTCATCGTGGGCTGCTTGTGCTTAGGGTACGATGATGCTCAAACAAGAGAAAAAGGTTAAATTCTAGAAAGTTCTAGAATGGAATCTTCTAGAAGATGAGGTGGCCTCCGATTGGTTTGGATATTACTTTCTTCTCTGATATAGTGGGATCATCCTAATCTCCTCATCCATCTATCTTTCACCCTATAAAAGTAGGGATCTCTCATGGGAAATTCTAGGTTGGCTTATGCATGAAGAATTCTGCCAAGGATTGCACTTGTGATAGATTTGCTTTAGCTTTCCAAGTCAGGTTGTGAATACTCTTCATCAAAGTCATTGGAGAAAAGGTGTGTGTGTTGAGGAAAAGGGCCATTGTAAGGGACCTTGCAACATCAAGGCATAGGTTGTATTCTCCACTTTCATTAATATAGTGTAGCAATACATTCCTTCCCTATAGAAGTGTCTTCATTTTTGTTTTATAACTCCTCGATCTTATACATAGATTTCAATAGAATATATATATTGTTTATCTCTTTCTTGGTTGGTTTGTGTCTCTTAAACAGGTATAATATCCTACAAATATAAGGATGGAGAAAGGAAAAAACTAGCAAGGATTAAACGACGTTTAAACAGTATGTCATTTATCCCTTATCGAACTAGTTTATATCATAATGAAATCTAAGGAGAAGCTTGTATTAGTCTTTGTTTTATTCTAACTTCTTGTTGAAGTTAGGGAGATCACTTTGTGTCTGCACTCACTGATTTGTCCGATAACAAAATTAGCGACCATACTGGGGAATTTTTGTTTTCATAGTTTTCCTTGCTTTCTTGCTTTGATTTCCCATGTTCTATTTTCTAAGTCACTGAAAGTTCCAGATTGACTCTCTGACTGTTAAACTTCACTGGAAAAATCTTCTTACTTTTTATTTTTTCCATTTTTCCTTTTATCGTCGCACCTTGCTTTGAGGGACAGTGTGACAATTTAGGACGGATGCACTCATGCTTTGAGAGACAATGTGACATCATCGCATTGTGGTCTTTAGTTACATGTGACGTTCATGGATCGTCGCACTGTGTTAGTTTGATAGCCTATGATGATTGTGTGAAAAAATAATTTTTGGAGGTTTTCCTTGCCCAAATATGTGATAAGTGTTTGGGGTGATTTGATGGGTACGATTACAATCTGCTTGAAAACTTTGAATCTTCTTTTATCTATCTTTGAAAAAAAGATAAAAAAAAAATTGTTTTTCATTAGATTAGGGGCATCTTTGCATTTGAAGTAGAAAAATTGCATGGTTTTTGGTGTACAGTCTTTTTGGCTCATTTCTTGAAGATCTTGATATTATTGAGTTTAATAAAATTTTGGGACATTGTGCATCTGGGAATGCTAAACTTTTTCTCCTTCTCGTAAAATATCTTTCATTGAAGTGAAGTATTTTCATTCTCATTTCTTTGCATTTTTTAGAGTCGGTCAAAAAATCATTTAGTCCACGCCATTTTCCTCTTGAGTAAAAAACAACCTTGAAATAAAGCACTTATAAGAATTGATTAGACATTTTATATTTTTTGGTAGAAAACCTACATTAACTTAGGGTGTAGGGATTTTGAATAGGTGTGAAAGATAAATTTCCAAAGCTGTAAGCAAACATAGAATCTTTTTCTAGCGAGCAATAAATCCACTTATTACATTTTGTCTTGGGAATCCCTTATAACACAAGGGTCAATAACAAGGTCACATTAAGGCTAGTAGAGTTACTCACCCTGCTTTGTTCGTCCTAGTGTAGTGAATGCATGTATTATTGGGGGTCACTTGAGAAGAAAATATCGTGTGAACCTTCTCAAGGAGATTTTAGGCTTAGATACCCTACCCTTGCGTGTATATCAGACTGTCGATTTCTTCCCCAGGCATCATTGTCGTAATTGGTAACCTTAGTAGCCTATCTCTTTAGGATCTTTACACAAGGGGACTGTGGATTNGGGCATGTGGGTGTTATACATTATTTTGGTCATCCCTTGATTGTCGATGATATGTGTATTTCTTACTTCTTTGTTCCCTGAAACTACTAAAGAAATGAGACTTTCTCCATGAGAAATGGAATCATCGTTCTTTTATTAAAAACCTTATCAGAGGATATCGATGCACCCTGCTAAACGATTGGGGTGCGACGATGCTTGATCGTCACATGTTGCATCAAAATTCATTGTGGTGTCATCGTGGGCTGCTTGTGCTTAGGGTACGATGATGCTCAAACAAGAGAAAAAGGTTAAATTCTAGAAAGTTCTAGAATGGAATCTTCTAGAAGATGAGGTGGCCTCCGATTGGTTTGGATATTACTTTCTTCTCTGATATAGTGGGATCATCCTAATCTCCTCATCCATCTATCTTTCACCCTATAAAAGTAGGGATCTCTCATGGGAAATTCTAGGTTGGCTTATGCATGAAGAATTCTGCCAAGGATTGCACTTGTGATAGATTTGCTTTAGCTTTCCAAGTCAGGTTGTGAATACTCTTCATCAAAGTCATTGGAGAAAAGGTGTGTGTGTTGAGGAAAAGGGCCATTGTAAGGGACCTTGCAACATCAAGGCATAGGTTGTATTCTCCACTTTCATTAATATAGTGTAGCAATACATTCCTTCCCTATAGAAGTGTCTTCATTTTTGTTTTATAACTCCTCGATCTTATACATAGATTTCAATAGAATATATATATTGTTTATCTCTTTCTTGGTTGGTTTGTGTCTCTTAAACAGGTATAATATCCTACAAATATAAGGATGGAGAAAGGAAAAAACTAGCAAGGATTAAACGACGTTTAAACAGTATGTCATTTATCCCTTATCGAACTAGTTTATATCATAATGAAATCTAAGGAGAAGCTTGTATTAGTCTTTGTTTTATTCTAACTTCTTGTTGAAGTTAGGGAGATCACTTTGTGTCTGCACTTACTGATTTGTCCGATAACAAAATTAGCGACCATACTGGGGAATTTTTGTTTTCATAGTTTGCCTTGCTTTCTTGCTTTGATTTCCCATGTTCTATTTTCTAAGTCACTGAAAGTTCCAGATTGACTCTCTGACTGTTAAACTTCACTGGAAAAATCTTCTTAATTTTTATTTTTTCCATTTTTCCTTTTATCGTCGCACCTTGCTTTGAGGGACAGTGTGACAATTTAGGACGGATGCACTCATGCTTTGAGAGACAATGTGACATCGTCGCATTGTGGTCTTTAGTTACATGTGACGATCATGGATCGTCGCACTGTGTTAGTTTGATAGCCTATGACGATTGTGTGAAAAAATAATTTTTGGAGGTTTTCCTTGCCCAAATATGTGATAAGTGTTTGGGGTGATTTGATGGGTCCGATTACAATCTGCTTGAAAACTTTGAATCTTCTTTTATCTATCTTTGAAAAAAAGATAAAAAAAAAAATTGTTTTTCATTAGATTAGGGGCATCTTTGCATTTGAAGTAGCAAAATTGCATGGTTTTTGGTGTACAGTCTTTTTGGCTCATTTCTTGAAGATCTTGATATTATTGAGTTTAATAAAATTTTGGGACATTGTGCATCTGGGAATGCTAAAAATTTTCTCCTTCTCGTAAAATATCTTTCATTGAAGTGAAGTATTTTCATTCTCATTTCTTTGCATTTTTTAGAGTCGGTCAAAAAATCATTTAGTCCATGCCATTTTCCTCTTGAGTAAACAACAACCTTGAAATAAAGCGCTTATAAGAATTGATTAGACATTTTATATTTTTTGGTAGAAAACCTACATTAACTTAGGGTGTAGGGATTTGGAATAGGTGTGAAAGATAAATTTCCAAAGTTGTAAGCAAACATAGAATCTTTTTCTAGTGAGCAATAAATCCACTTATTACATTTTGTCTTGGGAATCCCTTCTAACACTAGGGTCAATAAAAAGGTCACATTAAGGCTAGTAGAGTTACTCACCCTGCTTTGTTCGTCCTAGTGTAGTGAATGTGTGTATTATTGGGGGTCACTTGAGAAGAAAATATCGTGTGAACCTTCTCGAGGAGATTTTAGGCTTAGATACCCTACCCTTGCGTGTATATCAGACTGTCGATTGCTTCCCCATGCATCATTGTCATAATTGGTAACCTTAGTAGCCTATCTCTTTAGGATCTTTACACAAGGGGACTGTGGATTGGCAAGTCTTCATGGTACATGGAACCGACGTTGGCCAAACTCACTCGGGTTCCTTGGAGGGTATACCCAAAATTATGTGTGGGAGATTGCACTAGGGTGTAAGTTCATTAAGTATGTCATCAACGTAATGTTTCCACCCGCTCTATCTCACCCCCTTATTACATTGTTCCCACAATATTAGATTTCATCACCAACTAGTGTGTTCATTGTGAGAAGGTTTTGTTTTCTTTGTTGCTTACTAGATTTTTAGCGTGTGTTGTTTGTTTTCCCTTACAGGCCTTAGGTTGGATCCTTTTTATGGCGTCAGTTCTTGGAATGACCAATGAAGCAACCCCTACTCCTGGGGAACCTTTTGTTTTTCCTTCTTATGGAAACGTTGGTCCTCCTTACATCGCTACTTTGAGCCTTCCAGATCTCACATTTGGATTGTCGATATGGTTGTTTTCCACTCCGGTAATCCCAAATGCAACAAGAGATTCGGTTGTAAGAACTTCCACCCAAGAACATCAACATCGTGTTGATCCATCTCTTTCTTGACCAGTAAGATATTCTTTACTTTCTTCCCTTGCAAGGTATTCTTCCATTTCATCTTCTTCATCGAGTGAAATCTTTGAAGCTAGTAACGTGGTGGATAAGAAGAAGAAGAAAAGGAAGATTAAGAAGAAGAAAAATAAGCAGAGGTCCAAACCTCCAACCACTGCCATACATGTTGGAAAACAACCAATTGTTGATACTCATGTTGGGAGTGTTGATGATGCCAAGATCACCCAAACAACCCGTAAGCCCAAGTACCCTTGCAGTATTTTTAAGGGTAGCCATCTTCTTAAGGATTTCCCATGTCTATCCAAGGTTATAGAAGCATGGTCTACATTCCCTCTCCAGCCTATGTAGTAAACCTATGAACAACATGTTGATGACCTCCCATCAACTAGTCAGGATAATGTTGGAAAGAAGAAA
Organism: Picea glauca; assembly: GCA_000966675.3. Lineage (NCBI taxonomy): Eukaryota > Viridiplantae > Streptophyta > Pinopsida > Pinales > Pinaceae > Picea > Picea glauca. Next base: position 11,029 of record JZKD02S0186169.1, read on the forward strand.
AGTAGAGTCAAGTTCTCGTGTATTTTATGCAAAGGGAGTCATCAAACTCACCTTTCCCTCATATGGATGAAGCCTCAAAATCACTAGAAGACATGATTGTTTCCCAACCTCAACTTTCGACTGCTTACCATAGCCTTACTCATGAACCACCCGTAGTTGATGGAATGGTCAATTTGGTCCTTTCATCAGTTAGTTTAGTTGATCAGGTAGTCAATATGGTCACGTCCTTAGTTGAAACTGTTATCACACAGGTTTGTAAAGGGGTGTTTTTTCCATCAGGAAGGGACACCATAGTGAAAAAGTGACAAGATCCATCAAGTGGACTTATCCTAAGTATTTGGTGTTCGAGCACGTTATACTAAGGGGCACCTAGATCTGAGTGGCTCAGATCTACGGCATAGGATCCATATCAGACCCCCCCCCCC
>JZKD02S0186169.1:11583-22373 GCA_000966675.3 Picea glauca
ACACTAAACCACTAACCACCTCCCCCCCTCTAAGTAAACCACTTACCACTTTTGTTTACCGCCCTTTCCTCTAGAAAAAACCTATATTGCACTCACCTATATCCTCTCAGTTGTCATATCAGTGCCTTTCCCCTCTCTGCCCCTACCTGCCATGTGTCTCCCACTCTAGTTTCATGTCATGTCTCCTTCCCTCTTCCACCTCTCACCTTTTTTCCATCTGTCTCCCATGTCACCTCCACCTATATGGTCATCCCCACTCTCCCTCTGTCATTGCATCCCCTCTCCTCGCCACATCACCCCTACACCTTCCCACCTCATCTCTCTCATGACGGTGCTCACACTTTCCCATTCATCACCTCGCCTCTTGTAGTTGTCCACCTGGACACCGAGTGTATGCCATAGCTCGTTGCGTTTTCACTAGTAATATCGCCAACGCCTTCTCGTCAGTATCCTTCGTCCATCTGCCAGTTGTCCCAGCTAACATCCAGCAAAGCATAGACGGTGAAAGAAAGGTCGCCACGTCTTCTAGTTGCAGGCGTTAACTCTTCCCACTCAGATTCAGATGAAGCAGTTAATGTAAACATGGAAGGTGGGTGAGACATCATCTCCTTCCTTAAATAGAAAGCTGGAAAAGGACAAACGCAGAGGCAGACAGTCAGTCCAGACTGACATAGATCACGCCTGACAGAAGAATACATGGGCAGTCTAACCAACATCTGCATGCATAGCCTGATAGAGAAGCTCATCAACGCAAATCTTTGAAAGCATGACATGATCGCCTCAGGAAGTCGGAGCCAATTCAGAGTATATGTAGGCATTTTTTCCATTTTGTTTAGTGTTGATGGTTGAGCTACGCTCCTTTGTAAAGTTGTAGTAAATCCTATGGTTTTTTGGTTATGTATGACTTTTTGAGACTTTTTGTTTAATAACTATCAACCTTCTCCCCCATCGCTTTTTCCTCTGATATTGAAAGCTCTGTCATGGATGATCCAGTTGAGTTTTTTTTATTGTATTGCAATGTATGTTTGATTGCAGTGTTGTTGTAACATTTTCAGTTTCTTGAATCTATGAATCAAGAGGATCTTGTCCTCAGATTGTTTCTCTCCTCAGGCTGCTGGAAGACTAGATGTCCATATCAGTCCTTTACATTTCCTCCTTAAGTTATTCCCCTTACTCACCCTTACTACAACTTACTGACTGAAGTTAGATCAAGACCTCATCTACCTATGCATATCAATCTATTTTTTTGAGTTAAAGCGATACTATCTTGAGTTTGCATACATTAGACCCCCCTTAAATTTATTCATCATGACATAAAATTGATGGGTATTGGTCTTACCTCTGTTGCAATATAGAGGTGTCTTCTAGTTCTAACATTTCTAGCGCCGTTACCGGGGACAAATTGAAGGTTTTACTTGGGATTAAACGAAAAAGCTTACTGGTTCTGAAGGTGCATCAAAACTCAACACATTAAATATTGCAACTGTGCACCTGGTTACTCCACTGTTACGACTCCACTATTTCAATTGTGGCTTCCAGAGGTAGACACACGAGGTCTACTCCAGAAATTCCTTTAGAAACACCTGAAGCTGACACAGAGAAAAATATCAGAAGGAGAAATATCCTTCAAGAAGGTACTTCAACTGCTGAGCCAGGTATTTCTGATGATTTTTACCATCCTCATTTAGAAACTCCAATATCTTCTTCTCCTTTTCCTGTTATACCATCTGCTGGAGTTTCTCGAAGCTTAAAGTTTGGGAGTGTTCCTGCTAATTTCGCCTCTCCTAGTATGGGATTGGAAGGAGAAAGCCTCGAAACTCCTATCTCCCATAAAGTTGTACCCTGGTTTAAACCCAGGACCTCAGAATAGTTTTCCACTCCGGGCTTTACCACTCCTCCCCATGTTAGAGTTGTTGATTTCATAGGAGGAGAAATATTGGTTCCCTCGAGCCCTGACACCTTTTCTACAAATCCTATGTTGTTTCCCTTTCCTCCTGCAGGCTCAGTTCCACTCTCCCCAGTTCGAACTCCATATCCTCATGTTTTCCCTCCAATTATCATCCCCGTGGCGGGTGATAATACCCCTAGGAACATAAAGGATGCCATGGTTGTTTCTAGATATGCCCCTCTGGTCTTACCTCAGCCAATGAATTCTCTCCCTGCTGGAGACTACCTAAAATACATGCCCAAATTCACAAGAGAAGAAGAGATTACTGCAGAAGAACACCTTGCTTCCTTCTATAGTTATGTAGACAATGTAAATAATGAAAATGAGGATGTATGGATGAGTGTCTTTGTCCAGAGTCTTAATGGTGAGGCTAGGAAATGGTTTAGGGGATTGACCCCTGGATCTATTGCTGGGATTGAGGCTTTAGAAGTTGTTTTCTTGAGACAATGGGGGGATAAAAAAGACTTTATGTATTATATCACAGAGTTTGGGTTCCAAAGGAGAAAAGAGGGAGAATCTATCTCTGATTTCTCCAAAGTATTCAATAAGATGTACAATAAGATCACTGTTGAGATAAATCCTACAAAATCCTCAGCTAAAATTACTTATGTTAGTGATTTGAACCTGATTTCTACCTCCTGTTAAGAGAAATAAGGGCTACTTCCTTGGTGCATATGCAAGATGCAGGCCTCGAAGTAGAGTCCAATGTGTTGGCAGTTGACAAACTTAGGAATAAAACTGATAGAGACAAAGGAAGAGGGAGAGTTGAAGCTTCAACCTTAGGTTCCTCTGCATTCCATCCTCAAGTAGATGAATTGACCAAGATGGTAAAATCTATTTCTCCAGAGATTGAGAAAATGAAATTTGAAGGGAAGAAGAGTTATAAGAGTGCCCAAAATGATAAAAATAGAGGCAACTTCAAAAGGCCAAACAATACCCCTTAGATACTTCCAAGAGAGCCCCGAAACAGAGATAGGGATGATTAGAAAATCCAAACCCCTCTCCAAAATAATCTCATTACTGATGAAGAAGGTGAGGAGGAAGATCTTGATCCTGAAATCCATTGTCTTGAAGACACCTCCCCATTCCCCCATTTGACCCAATCTGCATACAAAGAGTCCCTCATGGAAAACCAAATAAATGAGCTGAGTAAAGGGGAGGAGAACAATAGTATTCCCCATAGATATAATCTCAGGTCTAAGAAGAAAGGAGGGAAGTATGACATCCCTGATCAACCTTCTAGAGAAAAGAAGCCTGCTAAAGATGCAACAAACAAAAATAAGGAGAGGAAAACATAGAATCCCTCACCATTAGCCAATAGTCATGTCCCAAAAGTAAAGGAAATTTTGAATCCCCCCTCCTCTTTCAACTTTGAGCATGAAATTCATAAAATTATGATCCATGTACCCCTTTTAGAGCTAGTTAAGCATGATGATTTTAAAACATCTCTCTCTAAGATGTTGTAGCCTGAGCCTTCACCTTATTCCACAGACTCAGTAAACATTCAAGATGAAAAGCCAGCAGTCATTCTAGGTCCCTTGATAGAAGAAAAATATGATTCATCCCCTCCCTTCTAAAACTCATTGAACATACATGATAAGGTGTTGCATAATTGTTTGATGGACTCAGGGGCGTCTCATAATCTCATGCCCAAAACTGTCATGGATGAGATGGGACTAGAAATCAAAAAATCTTATCATGAATTGTATTCTTTTGAATCGAGGAAGGTACAGTGTCTTGGTGTCATCAAGGATCTAGTTGTGACCTTGTTTCAACTACCCATGAAAAGTGTAGTAATGGATATTGTGGTAGCCAATTTTCCCCCCAATTTTGGCATTCTCTTGTCAANTTATCCCTTATCGAACTAGTTTATATCATAATGAAATCTAAGGAGAAGCTTGTATTAGTCTTTGTTTTATTCTAACTTCTTGTTGAAGTTAGGGAGATCACTTTGTGTCTGCACTTACTGATTTGTCCGATAACAAAATTAGCGACCATACTGGGGAATTTTTGTTTTCATAGTTTGCCTTGCTTTCTTGCTTTGATTTCCCATGTTCTATTTTCTAAGTCACTGAAAGTTCCAGATTGACTCTCTGACTGTTAAACTTCACTGGAAAAATCTTCTTAATTTTTATTTTTTCCATTTTTCCTTTTATCGTCGCACCTTGCTTTGAGGGACAGTGTGACAATTTAGGACGGATGCACTCATGCTTTGAGAGACAATGTGACATCGTCGCATTGTGGTCTTTAGTTACATGTGACGATCATGGATCGTCGCACTGTGTTAGTTTGATAGCCTATGACGATTGTGTGAAAAAATAATTTTTGGAGGTTTTCCTTGCCCAAATATGTGATAAGTGTTTGGGGTGATTTGATGGGTCCGATTACAATCTGCTTGAAAACTTTGAATCTTCTTTTATCTATCTTTGAAAAAAAGATAAAAAAAAAAATTGTTTTTCATTAGATTAGGGGCATCTTTGCATTTGAAGTAGCAAAATTGCATGGTTTTTGGTGTACAGTCTTTTTGGCTCATTTCTTGAAGATCTTGATATTATTGAGTTTAATAAAATTTTGGGACATTGTGCATCTGGGAATGCTAAAAATTTTCTCCTTCTCGTAAAATATCTTTCATTGAAGTGAAGTATTTTCATTCTCATTTCTTTGCATTTTTTAGAGTCGGTCAAAAAATCATTTAGTCCATGCCATTTTCCTCTTGAGTAAACAACAACCTTGAAATAAAGCGCTTATAAGAATTGATTAGACATTTTATATTTTTTGGTAGAAAACCTACATTAACTTAGGGTGTAGGGATTTGGAATAGGTGTGAAAGATAAATTTCCAAAGTTGTAAGCAAACATAGAATCTTTTTCTAGTGAGCAATAAATCCACTTATTACATTTTGTCTTGGGAATCCCTTCTAACACTAGGGTCAATAAAAAGGTCACATTAAGGCTAGTAGAGTTACTCACCCTGCTTTGTTCGTCCTAGTGTAGTGAATGTGTGTATTATTGGGGGTCACTTGAGAAGAAAATATCGTGTGAACCTTCTCGAGGAGATTTTAGGCTTAGATACCCTACCCTTGCGTGTATATCAGACTGTCGATTGCTTCCCCATGCATCATTGTCATAATTGGTAACCTTAGTAGCCTATCTCTTTAGGATCTTTACACAAGGGGACTGTGGATTGGCAAGTCTTCATGGTACATGGAACCGACGTTGGCCAAACTCACTCGGGTTCCTTGGAGGGTATACCCAAAATTATGTGTGGGAGATTGCACTAGGGTGTAAGTTCATTAAGTATGTCATCAACGTAATGTTTCCACCCGCTCTATCTCACCCCCTTATTACATTGTTCCCACAATATTAGATTTCATCACCAACTAGTGTGTTCATTGTGAGAAGGTTTTGTTTTCTTTGTTGCTTACTAGATTTTTAGCGTGTGTTGTTTGTTTTCCCTTACAGGCCTTAGGTTGGATCCTTTTTATGGCGTCAGTTCTTGGAATGACCAATGAAGCAACCCCTACTCCTGGGGAACCTTTTGTTTTTCCTTCTTATGGAAACGTTGGTCCTCCTTACATCGCTACTTTGAGCCTTCCAGATCTCACATTTGGATTGTCGATATGGTTGTTTTCCACTCCGGTAATCCCAAATGCAACAAGAGATTCGGTTGTAAGAACTTCCACCCAAGAACATCAACATCGTGTTGATCCATCTCTTTCTTGACCAGTAAGATATTCTTTACTTTCTTCCCTTGCAAGGTATTCTTCCATTTCATCTTCTTCATCGAGTGAAATCTTTGAAGCTAGTAACGTGGTGGATAAGAAGAAGAAGAAAAGGAAGATTAAGAAGAAGAAAAATAAGCAGAGGTCCAAACCTCCAACCACTGCCATACATGTTGGAAAACAACCAATTGTTGATACTCATGTTGGGAGTGTTGATGATGCCAAGATCACCCAAACAACTCGTAAGCCCAAGTACCCTTGCAGTATTTTTAAGGGTAGCCATCTTCTTAAGGATTTCCCATGTCTATCCAAGGTTATAGAAGCATGGTCTACATTCCCTCTCTAGCCTATGTAGTAAACCTATGAACAACATGTTGATGACCTCCCATCAACTAGTCAGGATAATGTTGGAAAGAAGAAAAGTAGAGTCAAGTTCTCGTGTATTTTATGCAGAGGGAGTCATCAAACTCACCTTTCCCTCATATGGATGAAGCCTCAAAATCACTAGAAGACATGATTGTTTCCCAACCTCAAATTTCGACTGCTTACCATAGCCTTACTCATGAACCACCTGTAGTTGATGGAATGGTCAATTTGGTCCTTTCATCAGTTAGTTTAGTTGATCAGGTAGTCAATATGGTCACGTCCTTAGTTGAAACTGTTATCACACAGGTTTGTAAAGGGGTCTTTTTTCCATCAGGAAGGGACACCATAGTGAAAAAGTGACAAGATCCATCAAGTGGCCTTATCCNTGTCTTGGTGTCATCAAGGATCTAGTTGTGACCTTGTTTCAACTACCCATGAAAAGTGTAGTAATGGATATTGTGGTAGCCAATTTTCCCCCCAATTTTGGCATTCTCTTGTCAATATCTTGGATAAAAAGACTTGGGGGAACCTTGCAGATGGACCTCACATATGCTACCATTGTTGTGTTTGGGGTGAGCATAGAAGACTGTACAGAGAAGCTCAGTTGGCCTATGTTATTAGCTATGAAGAAGACCACACCAACCATCCTATTTTTTCACTTGATACTGATATGGGATCCATCTTGTTGCACCTCACTGATGCCCCTGAACCCCCTCTTGAAATCAGAAAGAAGTCCCTTTCTCTCTGTGAATATTCTCCCTCGATTGCCTCTGTTTGGAAAATTTTCTTTGATGGATCCTCTTCTAGAGAAGGTGTTGGTGTTGGAGTGGTCCTTGTTTCACCTGTGCAAGAGATTACACCTATGTCCTACAAGTTAGAATTTGAAACTACTAATAATATGGAAGAGTATGAATCTCTTGTTTTGTGTTTGAGGGCTGCAAAAGACATGGGAGTTAAAGAGATATCATTGTTTGGGGATGATGAGTTAATTTTTCATCAAATAAGAAATGTTTCTCAAGCCAAGCACCCTTGGCCTAGGAGTTACAAAAATTAACTCTGGGATCTAGTTGACAGTGTTTTCTTGACTTTCAAGATCTCATTTGTTCCAAGAGAAGAGAATGCTATGGCTGATTCTCTGGCTGTTTCAAAAAGTAATTGTAGAGTCCCTCTGCCACCCAAACTCAGGTATGATGTAGAAGTAAATTATAGACCCTCTATACTTGACAATGTCAAGCATTGGAAAGTGTTTGAGGATGATCTTGAAATCAAAAGATTCATGTAGACTGTTGAAGAATTTTCTGCATTACACATTGATCAAGATCCTGATTCTGAAATAGATCCTCATGCTGATGTTTTTCTGAAAAAAATTGTTAATCATCATATTGTCCAGGTGCCCAACAACCATATCCAAAAGTGACTAGTTCCTTTGGAAAGACTATTTGACAGAAATGATGTGGCCATAAAGGGTAAAATTTTGAAATGAGGATGTTGATGTAGTTGAATGAAATATTGGTACAAAGGAGGATCCAAAATTTTTCAAGTTGTCAAGAAGCTTGTCAAGGGAGCAAAGGACTGAGTATGTTGGGTTATTAAGAGAATTCNCGCGTGGAAGAGTGTACATACTTCTGGGGTGTAAATACTTCATGGGGTATAGACACGGCTGAAAGCAAAGGACCTCTGCATCAGGAAGATAATCAGGCTCCACAACCAACACTAAGAACATACGACACAAGTGTCATTGAGCATAGGATCCCACTGAAAGAAGAAGCCAAACAATTTAGGCAGAAATTAAGACAAATAAAGCCTATGCTACTGCCTATTATGGAAAGAGAGGTAAAGAAGTTGTTGGATGCCCAAATAATTGTCCCCTTGAGATATTCTGAATGGGTGGCCAACCTGGTCCTAGTAAGGAATAAGAATGGAGAAATTAGGCTCTGTGTTGATTTTAGGAACCTAAACAAAAGCTCTAAAAAGGACAATTATCCTTTGCCAAAGATGGAACATATATTGCAGAGGGTGACGGTTGCATCTAGAATTTCCATGATTGATGGATTTTTAGGCTACAATCATATCTCCGTCCTTCCTGAAGACAGAGAAAATACAACTTTCACCACTCCTTGGGGCACATTCATGTACACTAAAATTCCCTTTGGATTGATGAACGCATGGGAGACCTTTTAGTGAGCCATGGATATAGCATTTATTAGGGAAAGAGACAAGTTTGTAGTCATATATCTGGATGACATTACAGTCTTCTCTAGATATTATAAAGAACATTGTTGTCATCTAAGAAGGGTCTTATTTAAATTTTAAAAGTTTAGTCTCTCCTTAAATCTCAAGAAATCATTGTTTGCCACGAAAGAGGGGAAATTGTTGGGACACATAGTATTAGCTTAGGGAGTCAATATTAATTCAAGAAGGGTAGAAGCTATTCAAACCTTGTCACTTCCAAGATCCAAGAAGGAAGTTTAGTCCTTCTTGGGAAAAATCAATTTTCTGAGAAGGTTTGTTTCAAATTTTGTTGAAATGGTAAAGCATATTACAACCATGCTCAGGAAGGGGAATGAAGTGAAATGGAATACTGAGTCTAGAAACTCTTTAGACCAAATCAAGAAATAACTGATTGATGCACTTGTGCTTATCCATCTTGATTACTCTAAATATTTACTGATTTTCTCTTTTGCTTCTTTTGATACAGTGGATGCTATCTTATTGCAGAAAAATGATGAAGGGTTGGAGAATCTTATTTCCTTTTTCAGTAGATCTCTAAGGGATGTTGAGACCAGATATGACATCATGGAGAAGCAGGCATATGCCTTGGTGAAAGCTCTCAAATATTTTAGATTCTATGTTATACATTCAAAGATCATTGCATATGTCCCTTCAACTTCGGTGAAGGAAATTCTTATCCAGCCTGACATATATGGAAAAAGGAGCAAGTGGATTGCCAAAATCCTTAAGTTTGATTTGGAAATAAAGCCTACCAAACTAATCAAGAGCCAAGGTTTATCCAAGCTATCGGATGAATCTAATTGCAAATATTTGGAGGTCAACTTCATCAACTCTTTTTCAGAAAATTAGCAAGCTGAGTTGTTTGAAATAGGCTCACCAATTAGCCCCCCATTGGTAGAATGCACCTGGTATAAAGAGATTATATTTTTTCTTCAAGAGCTAAGACCTCTTGAATGAATGGGGAAAATAAAGGATAGAGCCTTAAAGCTCAAATCAATTATATATTGCCTTATTGACCAGGTCTTGTATTGGAAAAACCCTCTAGGAGTACTCCTGAGATGTTTAGACCCACACGAGGCCCAAAGGATCATGTTTGATTTTCATGAAAGCCTATGTGGGGGGCAACACTTCTGGAGAAACACAACCTATAAAATTCTCAAGAATGGTTACTTTTGACCTAGCCTATTCATTGATGTCTGTGTAAATATCAGGGCTTATGTTAAGTGGAAAAAGTTCTCTGGGAAGCAACAACTCAAGTCTCTGCCATTGAAACTTGTGGTAGTTGCAGGACCCTTTCAGCAGTGGGGCCTGGAATTTATTAGGGAAATTCATCTTGCTTCAAGTGGTCAACACAGATGGATCTTAACTGAAATATATGATTTCACCAAATGGATAGAAGTTATTCCCACAAGGAATGATTCTCACAAAGCAGGCATTGGTTTCCTTTAAGATATTATGGCAAGGTTTGGTTGTCTGAACAGAATCGTCACCGACAATGTTGCATCCTTCAAGGCTGAGCCATTGGTCAAATTCTGTGAGCAATTCAGATATCCATTGATCCAATCCACCCCCTACTATCCCCAAAGCAATGGACTAGTAGAATCCTCTAACAAAAGCCTCATAAAGATTATCAAAATACTGCTAGAGGACAACAAGAAAGAATGAGATTCAAAGCTCAAATTTTCTCTGTGGGCTGACAGAGTGACAACAAAGAGATCTCTGGGTGTATTTCCTTTTCATCTCATGTATGGAGTTGAGGCCTTCTTTCCTTCTCATCTTGCCTTACTAGTGGAAAAATTATTCCAAGACTACCAAGGGGAGCCTGATGATATGATCAAAAGAATACATCAGCTGGTAGAAGTGTATCAGACTAGAGAACAGATGTTGGACAAAGCACATGAACATCAGCAGAAGATAAAGAAGGCCTTTGACAGGAAGAGGAGTAAAGGGGATTTGCAACTGGGATATCTAGTACTCAAATACGATGCACCCAAACAAGACAAGGGAAAGCATGGTAAGTTTGAATCCCTTTGGATTGGACCCTTCAAAATTTCTTAGATATTTCCAAATAACACTTATAGGTTGTAGAATTTGGAGGGGGATGAAGTTTTTAGTGGCCCTATTAATGAGCATTTTCTTAAAACGTTATTTGTTTGATCCATGCATGGCTCATCCATATCACTGTAAATACTACTTTTATTTCTATTTTAGTATTTGACTCCACAACCCAACAGTAAGGTGACTGAAGCTGCGAGTTCTTGGCATCTCAAAGGGAGCAGGCCATCCCCCATGGAGCCAAAGTTTATCACACAGGCTTGTAAAGGGGTGTTTTTGTCCCTTAGGAATGGACACCATAGCGAAAAAGCGACAATAAGCATGCAAAAAACCCATAAAGCGGCCTTATCCTAAGTCTTTGGTGTCTGGGTGCATTATACTAAGGGGCGTGTAGATTTGAGTGGCTGATATCTACGCGCTCAGATCTACGGCACAAGATCCATATTGGACGCCCCCCCGCTCGACCTT
>JZKD02S0186180.1:0-22714 GCA_000966675.3 Picea glauca
TGTCACCCAACCATAGGCACAAAGGCCACCCCCGAGCACCTTAACCTTGACAGACAAAATAATTCCGGAAGCAATCCAATAGCCAACCAAGGTAGCGCACCTTTCTCCAAGGCTAGCGCACCAAGCAAGAATAACCAAATACCAAGCAGAAAGTCCAAACCATAACCAAGAGACCAAGTCACCACTGTTGCAGCTACAGTTGTCCTCCAGTCATGTGCACTTCTTGTCCTTATGCAATTGTGAGTGAGTATGTGACAAATGAGCTCTAGCACCCTCTATTTATACTACTCTATCTCACTTGATTGGGCCGACTTCTCTTTCTGGAGGCTAATAACTCATTATTAAATATTCTCTTGAGCCGACTTGTCTTCTAGGGTTATTATCCAATGTTTTAGGGTTTCTCTTGCTTCCCGGAATATTCTAGTCTTGTCAAAGGTTACACATGGAGGTTAATACCTCCCACAACTACCATAATATCAACAAAAGGGGCTACTAGGTACATCATAAACAATACATAGTGGAAGTGCAAGTGCAACTCCTAAAGAAAAACATAATTATCCTCCAAGGTCAAAGACCTAGAATCTACAATCTATAATCAAAGAAACAAAAGAAGATACAAAGTTGGGAGTCCCAAAAAAGAGAGGATCCATCTCAAGAACCCTAGAGAAATGCCTCAACTGGACGTGCCTAGAGTATGTGCTCAAGCCCTAGAGGAGTCGTCACCTACTGATGAGGAGGAGTTGCTAGCCTCCTAATCTGTACTGGCAGTAGTTGGATCTCTCCTACCATCCACCTACTATTGATTCGATGGTAGTTTTACATTGGCTTGCACCCAACACCCTTATCAAGAGATGAGAGGAGCAAGTGAGTACCCATCGGGTTTTCCTCAATAGTTAAAAGAAACTAATAATGCAAAGTTGTAAACATTGAACCATTGCTTTGCTCCTTCACAACACATGCAAAGGGACTACAATCGATGTAATGATCAACTCCATCTTTAACTTTTAATGGACTTCCCACAAATATGGGCATGACTTCATCCTCAACCAACACGGAACCAAACTGGGGCACATGTTGCTAAGGAGAATATTGCTCAAATATGGCAACTTGCTAAGTAACAACATTCACTACAAACGGATGGGCACGTAGGGCCAAACTCCCATTGAGTGAACAAACCATAGATTTCTTAGCATTGTTCTCTTCCAACACAATGACGTCATGAATAGGGCTACATCCCTTAACTTGTTGGGCCTATTGTATACATTTTGCTCATACAAAGGGTCAATGACATATTGACCCCTCTCATACAAGGGATCTTTCACACAGGGTGATTATTCGACAAAACAAGGTATTCCCACACAAGATGAACAATTTCGATAACCACTCACACAACCAGATCAAAGATCAACACATCGATGTTTTTACATGGTTAAAACCCTCGAAGAGATTAAGTCCACAGCCCCAACCAACTTGGCCACTTGAGGCAATATATTAATGCAAATGAAAAACATTTTTCAAGAGAGTTTATCACAATCGATCATCAGCAAATGACCCTCTAAGCTCTTTAAATAGAGATCATGGAAAAATCGGGTGTTAAGCCATAGATCAATGTAGCTGTCAAGATCAAGGAGAATATGAGTCGTCAAATCACTTTATGTCCAAAACATACCATGACCATCGGATTACATAATTACAAATGCATACTATAGCATACTAAAGAAACACACCAAGAAACACACTTTTACCTAAAGACACATTATACCAAGTTGATCTTAACCAACTCCTAAGTGTCCAAATATCCTAACAGTGATCTCAAGGAAGGGTCTCTAGGATTGCAATGAATATTGTCCACTCCAAACAATTCTTCATTGGCAACCCGCTCTCCATCATGGGTGTGACCTCCATTTGTACAAGGTATAGCATCAACACCAACACGATTTCTATTAGCACGAGAATGTCAACCATCACTAGCACGATCTCTAGGGAAACCATTCTCTTGATCGCAGGGCTTCTCTCCTTCACGAGGTTGCTCCATTCTTCCTCCTAATGGTCTCTCTATGTTCAAAATTTTGATGGTCTTTCTTCTAGTCCTAGAAACAATTACAGGATGTTGTTTATTTAGCATATTTGACTCTTTCAATTTCAATACAATTGTTAAAGTGGGTAAGGGAAGTGCAAGAGGGGTAAATTAGGGATGAGAAGGGTTTCATAAAGGTCATCTTCTTGAAGTTCTTGGCTGAGGGAACTAACAATTTAGCAAAGATTGAAGGCTAGAATCAAGTTGTCCCTCGAATTAAATTATCAAAAAATCGTCTTCAATGGAAATTCTAAGCTTATTGTATCAAGAGAAGCAAGGTGTGCTTGTTTCACCGTAGACAATATAGCAATATTGTCACCCAACCATAGACACAAAGGCCACCCATGAGCACCTTAACCTTGACAGACAGAATAATTCTGGAAGCAAATCAATAGCCAACAAAGGTAGCGCACCTTTCTCCAAGGCTAGTGCATCAAGCAAGAATAACCAAAGGCCAAGCAGAAAGTCCAAACCATAACCAAGAGAAAGTCCAAGCCAAAACCGAAATGCCAGTTGCAGCTACAGTTCCTCTCCAAACTTGYGCACCATTGGTCTTATGCAGTTGTGAGAGTGAGTATGACAAATGAGCTCTAGCACCCTCTATTTATACTACTCTATCTCACTTGACTGGGTCGAMTTCTCTTTCTGGAGGCTAAYAACTCAATATTAAATATACTCTTGAGCCGACTTGTCTCCTAGAGTTATTATCCAAYGTTTTAGGGTTTCTCTTGCTTCCCGGAATATTCTAGTCKTGTCAAAGGTTACACGTGGAGGTTAATACCTCCCACAGCKACCATAATATCAACACTCCCTCCTAGCTAGGGAGGTATTAAATGCAATGGTCTTGAGCACGAACATACCATTCAACCAGTAGCATCATCATAGCCACACAGTTTATCTCATGATCAAATCATGAGCACCATCATCACTATCARTATCATTTGATAGCGTCAACTGCATCATCTCTCGAAGCCATACACCATCTGGGTAATCGAGCAYGATGTTGAATARGTCACTCACTCCACAGAGTGATACAAGAACCATTCTTCTAATCTGGATATATGTCCTAGAAGAATAATTGTTCCAACAAATGTTGGAAGCCACGCCATGGGCTACAAGGACTGTTCTTCTAATCCGGATATACATCCTAGAAGAATGGTTGTCCTGGACCATTTTCCACAAGGAGAATGTCTGTCCATCGACATACTGACTATCCATCTGGACGGTAATCATCTCCAACACTAGTGATAGTCTTCATGGTAATCAGAACAATACCATTCAATAGAACACAATTGTGTCTATCCATAGTAGTACACAACTACTATCCAGTGGTACACAACCGCACCAAGTGGCACACAGCTACTAACCAGTGACACAGTCACAACAAGTGGAACACATCCACCAGAATGGCATACAGCTACTGTCCAGAGACATACAGTCTCCACAGCAATCATATCATCTGATATCAACCTGCATAACAATATCGTGATACAAATTGAGTCATCTGGGCCACATTCTTCCACTCACATATGTGAGATCTCGAAGAGCATCTGCCCTCATAAAGTAAAACATCAGCCATGGGCTATCTGGACTATTCTTCCCAAGCATAGAAGAATAATTGTCCCTGATTTCTGAGCCTGGAACATTCATCTAACTAGGCCATTCCTCCGGCACTGATTATAGTGCAACCTGGAGAGAATGAGTCTGCCCTAGGGAATGCATGTCCTTGATTATTGAACCTGGACCATTAACCTAACTGGGCCATTCCTCCGGCACTAATCACAGTGCAACCTGGAGAGAATAAGTCTGCACTAGGGAATGATTGTCCAGACCATTTCCTATGGACATGATTGTCCTGCACCAACCTCCAAAACGAACCATTCTTCGAAACTGCTCGCAACTGTGAACTTCGAAAGAATGACTCTCGGCGAGGCGGACCATTCTACTTGACCGCTACTCAGAGTGACTGCCAAGAAGAATGACTGTCCTAGACCATTCCCCCACACTGGACACAAGGGGAATCGTTGTCTATGGTACATCAGCAATCTATCGAACCATTTTCATTACAAAAATGATTGTCCGATCTGGACCATTTTCCGAACTGGAAAATGCTTCGCCATTAGAAATCTCGAACTACTTTCCGAACTGGAAAGGAAGTGCCCATCCTGGACCATTTTCCGAACTGGAAAATCACTGTCCATCAATCAGTAACATATCAGTGCTCCCTCCCAACCTTGGAGTAATCACTCCCTTTTCTAATAAGGAAGTCGTCTCCAAGAGCCCTAGCTTGTCTCTTAAGTATGCAAACTTTTCCTCTTGGACAGAGGCTTTACCAAAATATCTATTATCTGCTCATCTGTGGAGATATACTGGAGAACCACTTCTTTCTTCTGGACTTTATCATGGAGAATATAATGCTTGATCTCAATGTACTTTGGCTTGTCATGGAACACTAGTTTCTCTGAAGGCTTCACATTGCTCTAATATATCATGGTCGAATTCAGCACCTGATCGGACGGGGTTCAAAAACCAACTTACGGAGCCACATTGCTTCTGTACAAGCATCACAACCTGCAATATACTCTGCTTCTGTAGTGTTCATTGCAACAGACTTATGTTTCCTGCTAGCTCTTGACATCGTGGCAAAGCTCAAAACTGAAACATATCCAAGTAGCACTTCTCTTGTCATCTGCACTCCCTTCCCAATCTGAATCGATAAATTCATGCAGTTGTATGTCATAGTTTAAACGTCCCACAAAACAAATATTCGGCGAGTATTCTCCAAATACATTAAAGAGTCGATCAATTGTCAATACAAAGACGGGTCTACTGGATTAGAGTCTCTTCAACTTCTTCAGATCTGTTACCATGGGAGTTTGCCATGGATTTGCAATCCATCATCCGGACTTCTGAGTAACCAATTTGATACACTTTCTCTGTCATAGGAAGTTTTCGCCACGCTTTTGTTGTATATGAGATACTCTGCATCAAGTTGCTTGAATCCATACAAGGTCTTCTTCCATTTGCATACATGGGTCTCTTTCTAGTATAAGCCTCTTTCTCAATTTGCTTTATTGGGAAAAACAGTCTTTTACATGTAAATTTCAATCCATGGATACTGCAAGAGGTATATCTGGTTTACTGGAACAAGTTGTCGTCGTAGTCTTCTCCCTCCTTCTGGAAGAACCTCTAGTTCTGAATCTCACAATGCTTCCATTCATAAGTCTTTTTCACATTTTCTTACATACACTGTTCTTCATCACAACTTCCATTTCTTCTGCTTGATTGCTTCTAGTGGGTTCAAACCAAGCTGGTAGTCTTATGATTCTCAGTATAATAACTGGTTGTGCTGGATTTTCTTTCTTTCTTGGAATCTTCATGTTCCTCCTTAGCTTTTGGGTCCACGGAGTCTTCTATAGATTCCATGCCCGCCCTTCCTGAAGATTCCAACTTCTTCCTTTCATCATAGAAACATGGATGTAGATGGACAACCATGAATACTTAAGGCTTATTTTCGAAGAGGACTTCTTCTAGAATCAAACTGAATACGCGCTGCTTATCATGGTTGCTACTTTCAATGGGGAACATGGACAGATACTTTATAATCTTCACAGATTCTTCAATGGATCATATCATTTAGGATTAGCTCCCTCCTAATCCTGACTTCATGCCTGAACGCATGCTCTTCTTTTGGAATTCTGCAACCAGCTCCCTCCATCTAAGAGGGTCCATGCTTTCGTCTGCAAAGTGTCATAAGTTTTATTCTAGTTTCCTCTTGATTACTGACTTCTTTCTGGTCTCCTCAAGTTTGATTCTTATTGTGGCCCATCTAGCAATTGTTACTTATATAATGGCTTTCACAGGAATTGTCACCAAAGATTGTCAACATACTTCATCTTTTTCATGTGCATTGTAGTCATCATAATAGCAATCCTTATCTTTCCATAGGTATTGTTTCACTGACCATCTTTTCTTCTAATAAATAGATATGATATGTACATGAACTATGTAAACATGGTATGTATAAGAACTATGAAAAATATTGTTACCTTGACTAGAAGAAGAAGTATGTTTCATCCTGCTTGGCTTTCTTTGAGGGTTCCCTTTCTTCAGCAACGGTTGCTTCATCTGTTTCCTTCCTTTTCTTTAACTCGGGACTGTGGTTCCTCTAGTGACCATATTTTCAACAGTTGAAGCATTGTATTTTTGACATACCCTTTTCTTGATTTGGTTTCTTCCTTAAGCCAAATTTCCTCTTATTCTTGAAATTCTTGAACTTTGTTGTGAAGGCTTGATCATCATATTTCTTTTGGGATTTCTCTTTTGCGCTAATCCTTGATTCTTCTTGTGCACAGCAAGTCCAAAGCTCTTCAAATGTGGGATACTCTTTACTTGTGTTCATGCTTGCGGAAAATGCATCCCATGTCTTGGGAAGGCCATTGAGTACTATATTTACTAGTTCCTTTTCTGAAATGATTTCTTCAATAGCTTGTAGTTGATCTCTTAACTAAGAGATTCTTACAAAGTATGATGTTATGCTGTCATCATCATTCATTTTCATGTCACGAAGCTCATTCTTCAAACTCATCACTTGTCCAATGTTTTTGACTGAGAATAGGTTAGTTAGGGCATCGTACATCTTCTTAGATGAGTCAAGATGAGAGATGTAGGGTATCAAGTGATCTTTTATAGAGTCCACTATGATACTCATAGCATTGATTTCATTGTCCTTGAACTTCTCCATAACTAAACGTTCTGAGGTTCCTTCTCTTTTCCTGCTTAAAACTGTGGTTCCATGATCTTTCCTTTCACGATATCCAACACTTTATTCTTAGCAAGGATGACGTCAATCCTTGTTTTCCATGCTTTGGAGTTAGAAGCCCCTTCTAACTTGTTTTTTGACTTCATAGAGTAAGTCATGACTGCTTTGACTTGGTAAACCTTTGACTTTGACTTGATCAACCTCTGACTTTGACTTGGACAACCTTTGACTTTGACCAAAAACACAAACTTGATGCCTTGACTTGTTGAGAGTACCAGGAGGTGCGCTAGGCTAGGGCGCACTAAGCTATCCAAGAATTAGGTCAAGTTCTTCACTTAAGGTGCCTTAACAAGAGGGTTAGGGTTTCGTTGCTCAAGCAAAACTTTCACTGCAACTGCAACTGTAACTGAGCAAATCCTCCCAATCTATCTTCCAGCGGTTAGACTGTCCGAAGATAGCGTGAGCCCATAACCTGTTAGAAAAATAGGTGTGCTCGTTTCACCGTAGACAATATAGCAATATTGTCACCCAACCATAGGCACAAAGGCCACTCCCGAGCACCTTAACTTCAACAGACAGAATAATTTTGGAAGCAAATCAATAGCCAACCAAGGTAGCGCACCTTTCTCCAAGGCTAGCACAACAAGCAAGAATAGCCAAAGGCCAAGCAGAAGGTCCAAACCATAACCAAGAGAAAGTCCAAGCCAAAATCGAAATGTCAGTTGCAACAGCTGTAGTTGCAATTCCTCTCAAAACTTGCGCACCACTGGTCTTATGCAGTTGTGAGTGAGTATGACAAATGAGCTCTAGCACCCTCTATTTATACTACTCTCTCTCACTTGACTGGGCCGACTTCTCTTTCTGGAGGCTAATAACTCAATATTCAATATTCTCTTGAGCCAACTTGTCTCCTAGAGTTATTATCCAACGTTTTAGGGTTTCTCTTGCTTCCCAGAATATTCTAGTCTTGTCAAAGGTTACATGTGGAGGTTAATACCTCCCACGGCTACCATAATATCAACAAGGTGCACTCTACATGCCGAGGTGGATGAGATGTCACATGGGATGTTTATGAGTAATGTTAATAAACTAAAATGAATAGAAAGTAGACATATGAGATTGACGTAGAAAAAAAAGCGAAACAAAACGACCATTTAGTATTTAGCATAATGCAAATAAATAAATAAACTAGCATAGATCCATCTTAACCATGGATCTTTTAAGTAGTAGGAGGTTTACACCTAGTTTTCTTAATCCCTCTCAATGCTTAATAGATACAGGGCTAAGAAGCATTATGCTAGTTATAAAATTCATTCTCAAGAAAAAATAACTTAGCATCTGGAAGGGTACTTAGAGTGTGTTGAGGATGCACCAATATCCTTTCAAAATGTTGGCTTTGTTTGTGTTAAAAGATGGGCAAAGCAAGTTGTCAATTTAGTGGCCAACCTAGCCATTGAAGAGGTATCCATAACCCAAACAGACCAATTATCTAATGACCTTGATATAAACATCAGCGAGGAAGGTGATTAGAAATTGAAAATCAAATCTTTATTTAGAATTGACAATTAGGTTTATATGAGCAAAAGGGGCAAGGTTGAGGATAATGTTACTTAACCCTTAATTTGATACATTCAAATGTATGTGGGATGATGTCTTCTTCTTCACTGACATGAAGTATGTATTATGTTTCATTTATTGATGATTCCTCACACAAGACCTAGATTTATTTATGAAGACTAAGGATGGTGTGTTCAACAAGTTCACAAAATTTAAAACCTTTGTTGAAAATCACACAGGTAAAAAGATCAAGGTGCTTTAGCCTGATAATGGAGGAGAGTGTACACCTCCAAAGAATGTCTTTTGCATGGAAGCAGGGATCAAGAGGGAGTTGACAATGCCTTACAATCCACAGTGAAATGGGGTTGGAGAGAGCAAGAATAGATCCATCATCAAGACTGCTAAGGCCATGATCCATGACATGGAGTTGCCCATGTGTCTTTGGACAGCATGTAATATAGTAGTCTATATCTTGAACTAGTTAAAATTATGAGCTTGATTCAATACTGTAAGTTTCTTTTACTTCTGACTGTACTTTTAACTTAGATTCTTCATGCATAATCAAAACTGAACAATAAACACCATAGAGAATAACCAGCATGCATTTTCACACCATATGTACCCTGGGGAAACCCGATACAGGGAGAAAACCCCCAGCAAACAAACTTCCTTTATTGCAAAGACAATGCATGATCACTTATAATATATCCACCATGAAAACTCTGCTCTTAAAGAGCTTGCCAATGACTCTAACCTGACTGTAAACTATTGAGAGGCTATGATGTTATAAGCTCCTGTTACAGACCAGCATTGAAGGTGTAACTCGCCTTCTTGGACTGATATGCTGCCCTTTAATGGACTGATACTGTTGCCTGTTATTGGACTGATACACAGCCCTAAAATGGATTGATATTGTGCCCTGTTATGGATTGTTATAGCAGCCTCCTGTGTATTGGAATTCGCTGCCTATATTGACTGTTATAGCAACTTCTTGTAGACTGATATACGTTGCTTATATTACTGTTATAGCAGCCTCTTGTAGACTGATATGTGCTGCCTATATTACGGTGATAGCAGCTTCCTTTCTGGACTGATATTCGCTGCCTATATGAATTGATATACTTCAGCACATTAAACAAGCACTCACACCCTCACAAAACACAATGACAATAAGGAGGGTCGACCTTTGCTTATATAGGAATGGAGAGGTTAAGGAGAGGGCTCAAATTAGAAACTTTATTGCATGCTAGCCATAACTCGGCTTTACACTTTAGTTCAAGTTTAGAACTTGACTTTACACTTCAGTTACAACTCGCCCTTGACATGGCACTACATGTTATGCCAACTCAACAATTGACTCGACCTTGACTGGAGATGCATGCAATGCATGTCATGCATGCAACATGCAACTAGACATGCATGCAACATGCAACAAAAATTTGATAACTTTGACTTTGACCTAGACATGCAATTTTGACTTTTACAACTCGACCCTTTACATGGAAATTCGAATTTCTTCATGGTGGATGGTGTTACACGTGCCAACGCACTAGATCAATACATTTACATCATTTGCAATATTAGGAAGATTGTTTGTTTCTAGCTCATAGGAATTTTATGTTCAATACCTTGACTTTTGCTCATGGCTCACAAGGCTTGACTAGGCTCACAGAGGTTGTACATTCCCCCTGACTTTTGCACTAGTATGTCTATGCTCACAAAGGTTGTACGTTCCCCTTGACTTTTGCACTAGACTGTCTATGCTCACAGAGGTTGTATGTTCCCCCTAACTTTTGCATTAGACTTACATCTTGACTTTTGTCTTAGACTTACAATGCTTCTATCTTTGCCTTGGCTTGACTCACAAGATCATATAGCATCTTGTTTGTCTTGACTTTTGGTTTGACTCACAGAGGTTGTGCGTTCCCCCTGGCTATTGTCAATACCTCACAAGACTGGTTGATTCTCCAAATCTCCCTGGCTAGCCTCAGGGTGGCCCATATGGCCTCTCATTGGAGAATGACTGTCGATGCTGCCAAATTTAACAGAACTGGTGTCCTCACAGGATTTTGAAAGACAAAACACCAAAGGAGGCGTTTACTGGTAAAGCACCTAAGGTATCAAATCTTCATGTTTTTGGTTGCCTGGTTTACATTCATGTTCCTAATGAGAAAAGGACTACACTTGAACCGTCAAGTATCAAGGACATTTTTGTTGGGTACAATAAGACATCCAAGGCATACCAGATCTATATTCCAACACAAAGGAAGAGTATGGTAAATAGGTATGTGCATTTTGAAGAGGATGGGTGGTCCTTAAAGTCACAACAGCCTTCCATAGAGATTGGGGAAGGAGAAAAGCTTGTTGTCCTAAAGTCTGATATGGAATTGAAGGAAAATCATATTCAAATGAGCAAGGTGGTTCCAATCAAGGAACAGATGCCTCATTACCCTCGAGTTCAGCCAAGAAGTCGAGGTGGCCTATTCATATATTACAGGATGTATAGGAGCAAGTGGGAGTGCCAAAGTCTACTTTTCGGGTGAGTAATCCACCTAAAAAATTCCTACGTTGCACTAATGTCATCCATTCTTGAGACAGAGCTTTCCAACATTGAGGAGGCAAATGTAGAACAGGTATGGTGAGACACCATGATAGGGGAGTACAGCTCTAGTGCCAAGCATGATGTCTGGGAGATGGTTCCAAATCCCACTAGGAAATCAGTGCTTGAAATGTATGCAATTGATGGGAGCATTGAAATGTCCAAGGCCGCATTTGTTGGGAGAGGATTTTCTCAGGAAGACAAGACTTTTGCTCCATTTGCAAGAGGTTTTGAGATCCATGAGCGAGATACCCAAGGATTGCGGATTGTTGATATTTTGACAAAGCCCTTGGCAAAGGGGAAGTTTGAAATGTTGAGAGAGTGTCTTAGCATGAAAAAAACACTTTCCTTGCAACGAGGGAGCGTTAATTTACCTATTGCTCGAAGAGTGCTTGAATCTTGTTGTAAAAGGGACACATCAATGGAGAAAGTCTCATGAAGGCAAATTGTCTCATAGCCCCTTTTCATCTCTTTTTGACATTTACTTGAGCTTGGGTTCACTACTTAAGTTGTTGCATAAAAATATGTGGTGTTGCATAAATTATGTGGAGTGGATGAGTTGGCACATGTGGGCATGTGCCTACCTAGCCTTGGCACATGGGAGGCGCATTATTGGGGGTAAATTCTCTTGGAGGGTGTATGAAGGAGGGGCACATCACTTCATTACACTATTTCTTGTTTTGCTTGACTAAAGAGTAGTACTGGATGTGATGTTCTAGTTAGGGAACTTTGATTTATGTACTTGTGAGAAGTTGATCGTTTTTGTTTTTGAGAGTGTTATCGCGCAGTTTGTAGTAAGGATAAAGATAGGTATGAAGAGGCAAACTGGCGTAACATGAACCAATCCCATCCAATGTCACCACGATGGGAAGGTTCTTTCTGTTTAGGGAGGTAAGGCCTAGGGGAGACGTCCCCGGTGACCTAGGGTTTTGAGAAGGCAAAGGATTGTAAGATAAAAGGTAAATTCCCCCTCACAAGTCACCACCAAGCAGATAGTCCAGCTAATAGCCAATAAAGAGAAGTATAACCAAAATGAGATGTACCTACCCGAGACAAAGCAACAAGAAATATATATATGCAAGCTTACTCGCTTGGTTAGTACTTCATGTAATCAATGACTATCTGATATGTATAAGCAATTGAATAATAAATATTGACAAAGTCAATGTTTATAAAATAGCAATGATGTACAATATCACTTCCTCAATAAATGCTAAAGGAACATGGCATTCAATATAACAATTAACACTTCATTTAAATAATGCCTTAACCATTCAATTGTTCACAAATGAAATGTTAGCTGCACAATGATGTTAATGGCAAAAGATGACGGCAGCAATTAGTTAGTAGGGTTAGTCTTAAGCTAGGGTTAGAATAGTTAGGGTTTGTTCAAAGTGTTTGATTGAAGTTGTGATCAAGTTACTCAAGACAAAGGAGGTCTTTAGATCAGTGCCTTACGGTTAATGAAGTCAAAAGGAGGATACAGAGACTGGAGGATCAAGGAAGATAGTAAGATTAAGGACAGGAGGGTCAAGCCTTGAAGTGTTGCTATGGCAAAGGCCTCAAGGTCAAAACCCTAGGGGAGAGAGGCTCACATTGGTGGAGGGGAACTAGGCCTCAGTGCTCTCTCCTCCTTCCTTAGGTTAATGGCAAAATGGCTAGCTCAGAAAGTGGCATAAAACTAAGACAAGAAGTTATGCAAGCAACATGTTGCTATGGCAAGGATTTACCAGCAAACCCTAGAAAATCGACTCATCAAGGTGTAGGGGAACTAGGCCTTGATGCGTTTTCTCCTTCTCAGCTTTAAATAAGAAAAACGACTAGCATGGGAGAAGATAGATTTGAGTGTTGCTATGGCAAGGCTCAATCTTCTTCTACAAGGGCTAGAAAGAGTAGAGTGTTGCTAAGGCAAGGCTCTATCTCACTTCAGCAAATAAAATGGCTAAAACCTTGATGGGGACATGAGACAAGGACCTTCTATGTGTGCTTATCCCCTAGGGTTTAATTCAGCAAATTATAACCATAATGTAAGAAAAACAATACTACAACCATTCATTTAAGAAGTTTTGCAGAAATTTACTTACATTCAACCAAGAAATCAAGTAGCAAACCCTAGTTGTAACCCCTTCCACCAAGAGAAATGCCAAAATTCCAATAAAAAGTCTCCTTCAACAAGTGCGCCTCAAAATTTCAGCCAAAACCCTAAAAGAGGGCGCAAATTTCAGACCTCACCAAGTGGTGAGTGAAAGATGAAAAAATGAGAGTAAAAACCCTCAATTTATACTATACCATGACCTAATTTCACTTTTAGGTCATAAAAAGGTCGACAAGGCCAAAATACTAAAAATCATATTGTTTTACATTAAATGCTTAAAATTAAACCCTAATCAAGCTAAAGAGAGACATCATGCCCCTTTTAGGGTGACGTTAGCCCCTTCTAGGGAAAATGCAGCATCCTAGAGTAAAACGTTAGCCCTCCTTGGGCTTCTCCAACCTGCCACATGTGCCAACACTGTCAAATCTGCCTCCCAAGACGTCCACAAGGCTGGATGACGTCATGATCATCATGGGTGACGTCCTGGGCCTTCAGGGTCAACGTTCCAATGGAGAGGGCACAACCCCCCTAGGTCAAGCTCTGCCAGGGTGCCTCTGGTGGAACGTCCTCCTCTTCTCCGGTGCAAAGCCTCTGGTCCATCTCTGTCCTGTCTCTACCCCCTGATGGGGTCTCAACATCCATCTGGAGGGCTCTTCAGCCCCATGGAGGTCCGAACTGATCATCTCCCCATGCATACCGGTCCAACATGGTACCTGTCCATCGGGCATGATCCTGCACATCAACAGCTACGCCCTCCATGGGCTCATAAGTCACAGGGATCATAGCAATGTCAATCACATCTCATTATCAATATTATTAAACATGTGCATAAAACCCCTGATACCTCAATTATAAACTCAAAGACATTATACAAGCCTGCAATACAAGTTTGGGGAAAGTGACAAGGCGTCCTATTGGGCTAGTGTCCACTGGAAGAGGAAAGTTTCTGGAAGAGACCTCATCTGATCCATGTAAGTGGGTGATGTGGATAAGGGATGTCCAGGCAAGTGGGTGCAGTGGGGGAAGAGGGTGCAAAGCTTTACCTGTGGGTGCCTTTGTAGAAGCGAGTTGCACCTGTCCTAAATGCAATTTTTTCCAAGCCCATTTATGCCTTTTATTCTTTATTCTTTATTCTTTTTTGTTTTTCTTTTCTCAAGAGGCTAATCAGGGGACACTGCCCTGGCATGGTGACCAGTGGTGACAGCGTTACCCACAAGTACTTTCACARAAATGAGAAGGTTGGCTCGTGATGAGACCCCCTTTCCCTTGGCCATGCAACCAAGGGTCACTACCCCGGCGTGGTAACCAGTTGGTGGTAATGTCATACTGCTAGGTACCCATGGACCTAATAGGCTGGCTCGTGATGAGACCCCCTATCCTCTGACTAGGTCTTGTTTTATTATTTTTTATGAGTCCCTCTTGTTTCTTGCTGAGAAGCCTTTTATTGCTTTCTCGGGGATCCCTAGGCGAAGAATCTCGAGGTTTTATTCTAGGGCTTTTATCTTTTGCCAACTTGCTTTTACCTTCTGGGCCTTTAGCCCCTTCTTCCCACTAGGTAAGATGCAATCCTCAAATGATAGGTCAACCCAGTGCCCGGACAAGTGTAATGGGATAGGTGAGTGGGAAGTAAGATGAAAAAGTGGTGCTATGACGGGAGCAGACGATGGCTTTTCAGAAATCCCCCAGTGGCAAACCAGAACCTACGGACACAGGCTTACTAGGGCATCTTGTCATACCCCCGGACATGGTCAAGTGGGCAAGCATAAGATCCAACATTTGTTAGAAATAAAAGGAGTTAAATGCACATATTCAAAGGTTTTGAGGATCATAGTGACACATACCATGATACCCGGGCTCATTACCTCTTGGAGCAAGAACCATTTCTGACACAAGACCAAGCCGATGGTGATGGATGCTACTGCTGCTGGCAGGGTAAAGGCGTTGAAAGGGAGAAAAGATGGGCCCTCCAGGGCCATGCTAAAGTCAATCCGGCTCTCGGTACTCCATGTCTAGGACCTGTGGGCCTCGAGACATGATCTCCTAGTTATCCCTAAAAGTGGGGGCAAATAGAGAGCTTGTGAGGAGCCAATTTGTTGTTATGTGATCTTATTTTCTTTTTTCTTTTTTCTTTTTTTTTTTACTAAAACTGGGAAATTTTTTATTAAGTAAAAGACTACTCAAGGAGCAGTAGAAGTACAATCAAAGTCCGAAAACCTCCAGAGTAAAGAGGAGACTCTGCCAAAGCTTGGGAACAAGCTACTCTGGGCTTTGAGTAAACATATTACAACAGAGAAGTAAAAGACTATGAAGGCAAAAATCTTGTCAGGGTAATTCGTATAGAAAACACCTAAACAAAGCCAAAATTTACAATGCATGCTAAGCAAATTATGTGGGGGACCTGTCAATTACTCTGGCTTCGTCCGTAGCTTCATTCATGTCTGCAATGGTGGCCAGAGCGTTGAGGTTCGAGAGCTAAAGAGGAAGTGTACTGGAGGCTACAATTTCTGATCCAGCAAGCACATTTCCAGCTTGACCACAAAAGGCAGGGTGATTTTGAGTGTCTTCCAGTTGAATTCTGAAAGCATTCACTTCATTGTGAAGAGACTAAAAGGATTGCCTATGACGAATGGAGAGTTCCAAGACCACCAACACCTGGGTCGCGAAAGAGATGACACGTTCCTAGATGGCTAGCACAAGAGACCGAAGATCCTCCAATTCTTGCTCCATCTGGGCTAGTCGAGAATTTGAACTAGAGCACTTGAAAGCCATGCGAAGGTAGTTGGTCAAGCACTGCCAACACCGATGAGAACAGAGGTGGCTGAAGTGTTTGTTGCGCTTGCCAAAAATGTCCATATAACCCTAAAGAACGAGCCATGATCCACCATTTATTGGAAAATATGGATCCCAGTACAGGAGTTCRATGAACTGAATTCCTCACAACCTAAGCTATRGAGAATTATGATTGTTGAGCATGGTCGATGAGAGCATTTTYGAGTTTCGAAYTGAGGGCACACRAGCCAAGCGACAAGAAAACCCACGRAGAAGCATGAGAAAAGCCACCCACCTGAGAGACATCAAGCACCCCAGGACGAGGCTGACCGCATTCARATAAACAAGGAGAAGGACAGAACTAAGAGGGGGAGAGGTCGGAYGAAGAACATAAATAAACGAGATGGGAAGKCCCATCRCCATAAGAAGACACGCCAAAGAGCAGAGACGAAGAGCAATTGGAAAGAGCAAGGCCGGAGCAGGAGGGGGAGCCAGAAAGAAGGGATAGATAGGACAAGGGGATGGGATCGGCCATGTGGGGGGCCATGCGGGGCGTGTGGCGGGGCAAGTGGCTGTAGGCGGTAGCACAAGAGACGAGAGGAGGACCCACCAAGCCAAGGGGGCAAGGACTCTAGCCCAAGCCATATAGAGAGGGGGGCTAGGGAACAAGGCTAAAACTGCTGAGACCATCAATGAATAGGATTCTCACTGCTCCTCGAGTGCCAAGATTGGCCAAGTGATCTAGCAATGCATTTAGACCTCGTAGGACTGCCATGGGTGAACCATGCTGAATTCCTTCAGCATGCCTTGAATACCAAAGAAAATTGAGCAGAGACGCGCATCCATCGGAAGAGTGGAAAGCCGAAGGTGCCTTATAGTATTTTTTGAGTCTCCAACAAAAGAAAGGGTACTGATGTTTTAAGATTTTGCAATTGCTAGGCCCCAAAGAAGGGCATATGCTTCTGCTTGGCTATTGATGGCATAGCCCATATTCCAGGAGAAAGTAGTCTCAATTTGCCCTCCAGGGCCATACAGAACCCCTCCTGCACTTGCCGCCCCGATGTGATCTTATTTTCTGAGTAATAGAAAGATATGTAATTGTTGGTGTGACTCTGCAGATCTGATTTTCCAGATCTAATATATGTTTTGTTATTGCTGATTTAGCATGCAGATCTGGTTTTTGTTTACTGTTGTAGATGATTTATTATGCCGATGTTTTAAACGGTCAGGTTGGTACTGAGCTGATTTAGCATGCTTATATAGTTTTCAGATCTGATGTATATTCAATGTTGGGCTAGTGCTGCACTGATTTAATATCCAGATCTGATTTTCGGATCATTTTATTAGATCTAGTATATGGCAGCTGTTGGAATGATCTAACATTTTAATATGCAGTGTCTACACTCTTGAATATTGCCTACAGCATTTTGGTGTTTGCAGATTTGAACTATTGATAGGTGTTTCAGAAGGTTTCAAATTCAGTTGTAGGACTGAAGATCTATGAGTGCAGATCCGATGTCATGAAGTGAAATTCTAACAAGTAAGACCCAAGGTACAAGGAGGGTCCTTTCCAGAGATGGGAACAATACACAGAGGATGCAATATGTGTGGACAAGGAGCCACAGCCAAGCGACCTTATCAAGAACCACCTCCAGTTATCATCACCAAAGAGGAGACTATGCTTGAAAGCGACAATTACCTGGAGACCTTATTAACTGAGGACCTTTGTGATGCCAATGATGGTGAGGATCCAGCAGAACAAGCCCAGTTGCCTCGAGGAATCAGTTATGTTGTTTTTTCTATTTCATTTTTGGAAATATCAATAGGCAATTTTTTAATGTAGTATGTAGTAATGTACTTGGTTTAAGATGATAGCTATTAATGAGAATGATAACAAGTTTACTGTTTTTCTAATCATTGCATGCTTGTTCAATGTTGAATGAGCAATGTCAAATTGTCTATTGATGAATCATTGACTGGCAAAAGTTTGAAAATCGACTATGAAGTTGAAATTTGAATGATTTGAATGATGAGTTTGATCTCAAAATGAATATGAATCATTGCTGAATTACAGAACTTTTAGTTGTGTTTTTTTCATATATATAAAATTCTATATGTATACCCTGATGTATCCTTGTCCTCTGTTTCAAAAGTGGCATACTCGTACCTGCACCAGTACCCACGTACAATGGCAACTTAGGTCTCGAATATAAACAACATGGAATTACAAGGTTTTCACTAAGGATGCTAATATTCAAGCACGGTCTCATAAGCAGAGATCACTTGTTATAAAACCATGACTGGTAAATGCATTTGGAAATAATTCCCAATAAACATTCCAAGGATTTCTTGGAAAAATAATATCAATAACAAGGGTCAATTGAAGTTATGACATATCCCTGGCGCCTGCATCATGGAATGAATACAATTAAAAGAGATTGTCCAACTGCAAAGATTCACTTCAAATAATCCCAAGTATTAAGTGCTTTAAAGTGCTTGAAATGGTTCATGGTCTGTCCTCCACCCACTATATCTAAGTGGGAAACTTAAAATATTCCATCCTTTGACATTGCAAATTGATGAATTACAAAACTAATCCCTCATCATGTACCCTATTAAATAGGACAGTTTTCCATGCCCCGTATACATATTACAAAGTCCCTGCCTGTGGAGACAACGACGAACAGTCATGTAGCTATTTTTATTTTTTTTGGGGGGGAGATCACTAAAGCATCTAAAATTCTGCATTTCTTGTGTTCGCAACATTTAGCTAGTTATCAGCATGTTATCCATTTCTTTGAGAATTCAATTTTTAGGTTTCCTTATACACAGAGAATTTAATTATTAGGTTTTCATGTGCACAGACTCGCCATTTTCTATCTGGAATGGAATGGGTGGCCTCAACCATATTATCTTTAAAATTGGCCAGTCTAGGAGTCAAACTGGTGAGCTGCTCTACGACTGAGCTACATGTCCTTTTCATGATAGGCACCCTTACCGGTTTGCCGTCAAGGTTGGATTGACACCGCCAACCCTACATCCCCTGAACCCCTCTTGCTACACATTAGCTCGCCCCCCAGCCACTGCCAATCAATATCAACACTTGGCTCTGATACCATGTCGAAAATTGGATGAGCTAATAATCAAACCCAGGACCTGCCCCGGGTAGCTGGGCTGCTTTACCACTAAGCTACATGCCCCCTTTTCATGACGGGCACCCTTACCGGTTCAATATGAAGGTGTGGATTCCTATCTCCGAAATATTATATTTAGCTGTTTCCAGTGTCTACACTATGCTCTCGTTCACCATGTCTATCAGGTACTCGTTATTGCGACTTCGGGGTTATTTTCTGCAAATGTCAATTTTCATAATCTTTGACAATTTGGCAATGAGGTTTAGCATATAATAACCATCTGTGGGTATCATACACGAGAAAGACCAAACCACGTGAAATTCACTCTAGGCCTCACAGATTTAGCAACAGAGGGTTTCTATACAGCTATAAGCATTCCAATATAACTGAAACCTACATTAATCTAACTGCAAATCAAAACCCACTTACAACAGACTTGTAATCTTCCAGAATTCTACCCAAATATTATAAAAATCAGACTATAGATAAAAACCCAATGAAACATTGTGTACCAGACGCCATAGAAGTCACTCACCAATCAAACGCATATTATACAATGAACAAACAATAAATTCAGTCAACCACTGATTTTGCACAGAAAGCTAAATTAATAATCAAGATGAAATTGAAGGGCTGAGTGAACTTACAGTTTAGATTTACTCTGGATGCTCCATGAATAATCACAGCCAATATAAACTCAGAGATGTGGAAGAACAGCAGAGCTATGAACAACTGACTTAACTGTCTTGTAGCAACTGGACCCAGTAATGCCATGGGGTTTGTGTGGAAGATTTTTCGATCCAAATGGAAAACCTGTTCGAAAGGTTTGCTATAGAAATCAGACATCCCCTGCAATGGAATGATCGTGAATAGTTGCCGAGTTCAAAGGACATGTATAAATGTCGCTTGAATTCTACGTGACCAAAGCACTTTTAGTTACTTACTGTCCAAAGGATATTCTCAACATTCCACCACGATGAAAGTATAGGAGGTTTTTATTTTTATGAACAGCATTTCAAGATGTCATTCAATGGTCATGGCGTCATAATATTGGAAGGATGTTAGGAATTTTTTTACAATTATACTTTTTATCGAAACGAGAGGGGAAGGTTTAGTAAGTATATTTATTTTATAATTAAATATATTCACTTTGCAATCAGTGTACTTACTTCATAATTAATTATTCATTTATATTTATGGAAACCACATTTTCGGTATGCATATAGTAAAGTAGAATGCTTTTTAAATATTAAAATTTATGGATCAACAGCATCATTTTTCTCTAGTTTTAAAGTTTTTGGTAAATTTTCTTCTTTTTCATCTATTTTGTTGGACTTATGTTGCTCAATTGCCAACTCTCTCTTTCTCTCGATTCTTTCTTTCTTGGAGGATGGGTCAAGCTTATGGATAATTATCCTAGAGGTGACTTGTTTGTTGATAATTTTAGCACTAGAAAGTTGTATTCTCATAATCCAAAATCTAAGTTCGTTTGTAATTTTCTCATTTGAGAATCATTTTATCTAGTAAATCTTTATCAAATTCTATCTCAACACATATATGAGCATATGTGACTAGACTTGCCTTGTGTTAATAGGATTACAACTATTAATGTGGGCACCCTATCGACATAGGGATCACAATCAATGTTGGATAGCAAGTAGTCTTTAGTATATTAATATTTTAAAGTCATAAAAGCAATTCTAAGACGTTATTAGTTTGCCATATCCAACTTTTGTTATAATGGACATGTGGCAATAACATGAGACAGGAAAGCAAGCATACTACCCCACAATCAATCAACTATTGTGTTAGTATGAGGGTCATTATCTCAGTGTACACCCCCACTAGAAGAAGGATCATGGTATGTCGGGGCTTATATGTTACCATATCAAATCAATCTTCACAATCAATGTCAAACAACAAGTAGCTTTCAGTATAAGAGGTTTTAATGGTCATGGAAAGAATTGCAAGACACTACTTATTTAGCATATTTGACTTTTTCAATTTCAATACAATTGCTAAAGTGGGTAAGGGAGGTGCAAAATGGTTAAGTTGGGGACGAGAAGGGTTTCATAAAGGCCACTTTCTTGAAGTTTTTGGGTGAGAGAACTAACAATTTAAAAAAGGTCAAAGGCTAGAGTCAAGTTGTGCCTAAGATTAAATTATCAAAAAGTTATCCAAGGGAAATTCTAAGCTTATGATATAAAGAGAAGTAAGGTGCATTCTACATGCCAAGGTGAAGAGATAAGTCACATGGGAGGTGGATAAGTAATTCTAATAAACTGAAATGAAAAAATTGTCGATGTATGAAATTGATGATAAAAAAAAGACCATTTAGTATTACCATAGCTCAAATAAATGCATAAACTAACATAAATCCATCTTAATCCTAGATTTTTTTAAAGTAGTAGGAGGATTGCGCCTAGTTTTTTTAATCCCTCTCCATGATTATTAAATAAAAAGTCAAGATGTATCTATGTTAGTTATGAATTTCATTCTCAAGAAAAATAAAGCTCCAACTTAGCATCTAGAAAGATACCTAGAGTGTATTAAGGATGCATCAATATCCTTTCAAGAAGTTAGCTTCCTTCGTGTTAAAAGACAAGCAAGGCAAGTTTTAGATATAGTGGTCAACCTAAGATCCGAATTTTATGAGCGGAACGAAATGAATACAGATTATTAATAGGTACTTAATACAAAATAACAGAGATACAGTAAAATCGGTTTTCTATTCAATAAGGAAATAAGTTGAAACTGTAAAATGCAGCGGAAACAAGCTTGCTGGAAGGGTGGTGGCTTATCTCTGAGAAAAGATGTGACGACTGTGCTCATTCACCAGAAGATGATTACAATGAGGCTCTAAAGGCCTTTTTACAATAAATAGGAATGTCAAAAACCCTAGACATACAAAAACCTAACCCTAGGAGATGAAGCGCCAAAAGTCATGTGGGCCCCGTTTGGGTAAGTTAGTACATTAACTTCCCTGGGTCGTAACTTTTGCATACGATCTTCGTTTTAGGCGTATGATAGCTCGTTGGAAAGGTATCGTCGAGGAGATTCATTTTGGGGTCTTAATCATGCCTTTGGCTAACATTGAGGAGCTCAATCCCAAAAAACCTTCATTTAGGCCGTCAAAATGGCCCTGGAAGTTAAAACTACTAAAAATAGTAAATTGCCAAAATTGCCAAAAAATTGTTTTGAGCCAGTTGGAAAAGGTGGGTGGCCACCGATATCCACCTGGATCAATCCTCCCTCCTCAGGAAGCAATGGTCTCCATTGCGTTGAGGTACCCCATCAGATGAGGAAATTTCTGTTGAATTTGGCCTCGGGTGAGCCACTTGCCTTGGTGCAGGAGTTGCCCTGCTTTGACGACTCGATAAAGCCGAATCCTTTGTTGTCGAGTGCCCTTGATCTGTGTGTCCACAATCTAATCATTGGATGCCAGTTGTATGCAGTCGGGGTTGAGCTCTGTTGGTGTCAGTTGTTCTGCTACTTCTAAGGTGTCCAATAATGGTGGGAAATAAGGGCGAAGAAGATCCACGTTGAACAATTGGTGCAGGCCGAGGAAAGGAGGAATGTTGAGCTGAAAAGAATTATCCCCCATGACCTTGGTGATGGTGTACGGCCCATAACGGAGTGGGCGAAGCTTCCGATGGGGTCCTGTAAGGCGTTCTTTCTGCAAGTGCAACCAAACTTTGTCGCCCACCTGAAACTTATGTGG
>JZKD02S0186202.1:12135-22714 GCA_000966675.3 Picea glauca
GTAATATTTTTCTTTGCATTAATAAACTGCTCCAAGTGGCCGCGTTGGTTGGGGCCATGGATGTTTCCCCGTAGGGGTTTTACCACGTGAAAACATCGGTGTGTTGATCTTTGATTTGGCTATGTGAGTGGTTACTGAAGGTGTTCGTCCTCTGTTGGAATACCTGTGTTGTCAAACACCATTCACCAACCTTCTTAAGAAGAATGCATTTAAGTGTACACCTGTTGCTGAGAAATCCTTCAAAGAATTAAAGAGGGCCATGTGCACTACTCCTGTCCTAGCATTTCCTAACTTCAACAAAACCTTTGTGGTGGAATCATATGCTTCGAGCACTGGTATAGGCATAGTTCTCACACAAGATGGTCAACCTTTGGCATTTACTATTAGAGCGTTGAGTGGCAATAATATAGGAAGATCTACGTATGAAAAATAAATGATGTCCATTCTTCTGCAATGCAGACATGGCAACCATATCTCTTAGGACATTGTTTTCATATCAAAACATATCACCAGAGTATGAAATATTTTTTGGAGAAATGACTATCCTTCCCAGAACAAAATAAGTGGTGGTCCAAAATGTTGGCTTATGATTATGAAATAATATACAAAAGGGAAAATATAATATAGTATCTTATGCATTATCATGCCAACATGAGGAAGACAGATCCCTCTTTCCTTATCCTTAGTGGTCCCTGATTGTATTGATGAAGTACACCAAGAGTGTCTAACACACTTTACTCTCTCCAAGTTAATTCAATGCCTTTAGAAGGAACCTAATCCTCCCACCGGCTACACTTGGCAAGACAATATTCTCAAATATAAGGATCGCTTGGTTATCTCACCCTCTTCAAGACTCAAGTTGAGGCTCTTAAATGAGTTGCACTCATCATATATTTCTAGTCTTTTAGGCTTCCAAATTACATCCTCGTTCCCATCATTATATTTTCTAGGAAGGAATGAATAAGGATATCCTTCACTTTGTCAAAAAATTTGAGGTGTTCCAATGTAATAAAGGTGAAACTATCAAGTCTCCAGACGCTCTACAACCCCTACCGATTCCAACTTCTATATGGACAAAAATCTCCATGGATTTTATAGTGGGCCTTCCTAAAGTTGGGAACAATTCTGTCATCATGGTGGTGGTTGATCGCCTCTCCAAGTATGCTCGTTTTTGTGCCTTACCCTACCCTTTCACATCGACACTAGTAGCACATGTTTTCCTTGATCATATTTTCAAGTTACATGACATTCCCACCTCTATTGTATCTGATCATGACCCCACTTTCACAAGAACATTTTAGAAAGAGTTGTTTAAATTGTAGGGAACCCAACTAAACCTGAGCACATCCTATCACCCCTAGTCTGATGACTAAATGAAAGTGGTAAACAAATGTTTGGAAACCTACTTGCGGTGTTTTTCTTCGGAAAAACAACCCTAGTGGGTGCAATGGCTCCCCTTGGAAGAATGGTGGTACAATACTTCCTATTATACAACCACTAAAATGACCCCATATGAAGCAGTGTATGGCCAATGCCCACATATAGTCACTACCTATATTCCAGGCACATCAAAGGTCCAATCTATTCATACAATGTTTCAAGGTCACACAACCACCACCGTGGCTTTGAAGGATAACCTCCACATGGCCCAAAATTTCATGAAACAATAGGCAGACCAGGATCGTTCAGAAAGGGTTTTTCAGGAAGGAGATTAGATGTTTCTATACATCCAACCTTACAAGAAAACATCTCTCAAAGCCTAGGGACATCACAAGTTAGCACCCAAGTTTTATGGGCCCTACTAGATCATCAAGCGTATTGGTTCAGTGGCCCACAAATTGGCCCTTCTTGCTACTTCCAAAATCCATTCGATGTTCCATGTTTCCTGTATGAAGAAAGTGGTGGGAAAAAATTGCAGGGTCCAAACCATCCTTCCAGAATTAGACGAAGAAGGCTCCCTTTGTATCCAAACCGACACAATACTCAATCACTCTGAACATCAACTGGATGGAAGAACTATCAAGGAAGTTCTCATCCAGTGGAAGGACACATCACCAAAGGATGGGACCTGGGACAAGGTTGCTTTTGAAGGGGGAGGGCATCTTAGGATCTGATCCTAACCCGTACCCATGGATCATTAGTTAGTAGCATATTTTTTCTATGTAATAAAGACCGATATTAGTTAATAATTCCTAATAAATAAAGGAGAATAAGTCAATGTAAGAAGACCTAATAGAAGCTTCCACTTCTAGAAAGATCTTCCTCTAGAAGTTTCCTTAGAAGGTAGAATTAGTATAAATACGAGTACGAGGCATTGGATATCTTTTTCTTGGATATTATTGTAATAGATATTTTCTCTACTCGAGGTTTCCCCCTCGAAGAGGCCAGTGAACATTGCTATCATTAATAAAAGTTCCCTTTTTGGTGTTATTCTAGTATTATTCTAGAAATATCATTGGTGTTCTGCCATTTCTTGCTAAATATTTATGTTTTTCATATTATATTACATCTAGAATATTGCATATCATACCTCAACAAAAATTGCCCCATTTGAAGTTGTAACACACCCACTACCAAAAATCAAAGTTTTTTGTTGATTTATCAATAATGAGAATCCACGGAGCTTGTAGCAGCAAAATGCCAATCCCCGATTCACAGGTCTTCTATTTACCTACCCGGCTCTCTATACATAACTGTGGTCTTATGTCCCTTTTCGTCAGGGTTTCTGTCCTCAACAATCCCGATGCGCTTAAATGCCCGTTATCCTTCTAGGCTAAGCTCTTGGTTCGCATGACCTCCTCTATATGACCACGGTCATAACTCCCATCGGGGCTACGGGGTTTCTAATGTCAAAATTCATTCACCCCCAAGACTCGCGATCCTTCGAATCTCGACGCGCTCCTTACGCATTATCCCTCCTGACTATAGGCTTCGAACCATATGACCGTTAACCTGTGACCACGGTCTTATCTCTTATCGGGGTTCGGGGTTTCGCGTGTCAAAATGCACCAAACCTCTTGTCAACAGAATCCCCTATTTTCCGATGCGCAGATTCCCAATTTGATGTCACCAGGAAGCCCGTCCTCCGTAACCAAAATCAACGGCGGTGAGTAGTCGCTGAGATCAACGGCTCCAGATCTCCCTCTAAATGACCGCAACCATACCTCCTCATCGGGGTTTGGGGGTTCTTGCTGTCAATGTGCACACACCTTCGGAACCCACGATGTGTCGATCCCCGACTTCCTTTGAATGCCTGATACGTGTCCCACCAAATGGACGGTTTAGATTCCTTGTCGGGGTTTCCGCTATGGATTTCCCCGATCCTTGTCCACAGAAATACCGATTTGTCGATTCCCGATGCGCTGGTCCTCCGACAGCTTTCGGCCTTTGACCTGCCACCTGTCCTCCTTGCTAGGCTCCCCTGTGGCCCCACACTCGATCGTCGAGATATCGCGTTTCGTAGTTCCAAGTTGCAAGGGTTTCTTACCTTCGAAATCTCCGATGCTTTGATCTTCGACTTCTCGGAATCTCCGGACGCGTGTCCCACTGATGGATGATTCTGATCTTGTCGGGATATCGCGGATCGCGATTCCAAAATGCAGAAATAACTTGTCACCGGGATCTCCGATATCCCGATGAACGAAACACCGATGGACGACTTCCTTGTCGGGATTCTTCTCGATGACACTGATCGCTGCCACGCGTCCTTCCAGATGGATGGTCCCGATTTCTCCGGGATTTTGGGACTTGTAATGTCTTGATTCTCTTGCCCTCGAGAATCCCGATTTCCCGATGGTCAATATGTCGACCCTCTTCAGATCTCTGACACCTGTCCCTCTGAATGGATGGCTTAGGTTATGAGTCGGGGTTTTCACTATGAAAGTTCCCGGTCACTTGTCCATGGGAATGCCGATGGCTGGACTCCCAAAGGTAACCCTCGGACAACCCCGGTCTGATCCGACGGCTGACGGGTAACTGGACCGATATCTAACGGTCTAGATCCGTCCTTACTGCGCATACTCCAGAAACTAAACTCCGAGTATCTTAACCTGATCTAATGGCCGACGAGATTTCTGATGAGATCCAACGGCTCAGATTGTCCCACCTTGTGCATTCTTCCACTACTTCGTGGATGTGGAAATATCACTGGTCCAAAAGTTCTCCTGGGTCTTGGGATCTACAATCCCGATTTCCTCGTGTTCACGAAGATAGAGGAAAAAGGGGGCAAGGTATGAAACAACTTCGTTACTTCCGTCAATCTAACGGTTGTGAATGGATATGGGTCATCTGACGAGATCTCACTCGTTGATTGGTTACATATTCCTACACTGCTACCTCGGAACCTTAAGTGGGTCATTCCTCCTCGTACAAGGTTATTAAGACTGGCTCCTTCAAGTCCCTCTTCCCAGGTTCTTGGTAAACTTTTCCAAGGAGAGAATCTCTGTAAAGAGATCTATACTGGGGCGTTCCCAAAGACAGATAAGGGTAGACATCTTCCCAGGAATGGGCTGGATGCCTGACTTAGTTCAACCTGGGCATGATTAGATTCATTTTTATCGACGTAAGTCATGCATGGCTTCCTCTATTACAAGTATATGCCCATTAATTATTAACGAAACACTACACAGACATTCTTACACTAAAATTGTTCACAATTTCACAGCGCTGTGAGTATATATATATATCAGTATATGAATTTCAAGATGCAATACATAAAATACTTATCAGAAATAACACCAGAAGTGGGTGCAACTGCTGAGACGGGTGCTCGTTTCCACCCAATCGTAGGCGTAGTGATTCCCAGCGAATTTACCACTAGCCACCCCCGAGCTGAGACCACGATGCTGTGAGACTGCGTCTCTCTGTCTGCCAGTGACCAGGAGTGAAGGTTGCAATCCTTCCTCTCTACTATCACTCACCCTACGTAATGCCAGATTTCCGCTCACGTCTTCCCTCTCAATCGCTTCTGCCATACGCCTTATCCTCTCGCTAGGTTGCGTGTGGCGCGATTACCCTCGCACTGGTCAGTCATGATGGCTCTACGGATAGGCGGTTCACCTCCCCATCCTTCATCAAGCCATCAACCTACCATCCTGTAAGGCATTAAATTCAGGGCCAGCGAGCCACTTTTGGTTCTCCGGGACAGTGGAGTCCAAATACGGTATTTAATTCTCGGTGGAAGTTAACGCCCCCTTTCCAGGTGCCCTCCACCGCCATCATGGTCTCTTTTCTGCACATCCCCTCTCAGCAGTCCTGCAATAAATCCAAAGTGTTATTTACATTCATTGACCTCTTCCTCAAGGTCCATTTACATCGCATATTCACATTTATGAGTTTTCCATAGTTCTTGGCCAGTTCAGTTATATTTACAAGCTGGGGGAAACAGGGTGTTACAGAAGCCCTGTATGGATATCCGCCTCCCTCAATTAAGGAATATGTTATTGATTCCAAACTTCCTATCATGAAAGACTAACTAGATACATCAAACTTGATTTTACGCACTCTCAAAGCTCATCTTGAACCATCAAGGAACTAAATCAAACAACAATATAACAAAAGAAGAACTTTCAAGAGATGATAACCTTACAAACAAAGTTCTCTTAACAAACACACAAAAAAAATTGTCTCCTAAGTTTTATGGACCCTATCAAATTCAAAAGAGAATTAGTCAGGTTGGTTATTCCCTTGATATTCCAAATAAAGGGAAATTGCATGAGTTTTTCATGTTTCTTGTTTGAAGAAAAAGTTGGGTCCTACCATACATACACAAATAGACTTACCTCTTTTAGATGAAGAAGGAAAATCAGTTTTACTTTCTAAAGGTATCTTAGAAGTTCGAACCAAATTCTTGCATTTTAGAATAGTTAATGAGTATCTTATCAAACAGAAACAGTTACCAAAAGATGAAGCTAGTTCAGAAAATGAGGAGTTTAGATCGAAGCATTTGTATTTACCCATGCTTCGAGGACAAATATTTTCAAGAAGAGATGACTTTTAATACACCTTATTGTATATTACGTTTAATGTTGTTTGTATTAATTATACCATCAATGTTAAGACATGTCCATTTTCTAAAGATGTGACCATATTTATTCTTGAGTATTTATGCACGATATTGTAAACCCATTTGGATATCGAATAATAAATAAACAAATATTGAATACATATATTTTTATATATCTCACGTTCCCTTACAAAGATCAGCTCTGTGATTTTGAGGTAGGATTAAACGAAGACGGGAAAGATCCCTCAAGGAGCCAAGTCACTCCACTTGGGATAATTTGTGCTACCTTGAGGTGATTTCGGTGGACAGAATTGCAACGACCTTCTTTTTGGCTGAGTTTGGAGAAAGTCTTGTCGCGGGTCTAAGGAGTCATTATAGGAGAGAGAATCACAAGTCATTGTAAACTTGGTGAAGTTTGTGGTAACAAAGATGCAACAAGTTTGCAGTTGAGTCAATTTCTGAGATGCACCACAAGAGGTTCTGAAGACGGTTGCAACAAAGAGTCTCAGTTTCATGAATATATGTATGATTGTCTTGGTGAGGTGAGGTGAGTCATGTGACTCTTCCCAAGTTGTAAACCAAGCCGATATTGCTCATATTGCAATTGTTTTGCAATAACAAATACTTAGTTGGGTGTTAGGAATGATTTGTGCCTCTTGCACTTTTTCTATGGATGTATTCCATTTGTTTCAAAATTGTTCTCTTGGTTTCTCATGTTCGTGGATGTATGTTAATATATGACTAAGTGTTAATTTGTTAACAATTGTCTAAGTATACAAGAGTTGGATTAGAGTAGGAGTGTGAATCGTTGGTAGCCTAGAATAGAGTATGGGTATTCTCTACATGAAGAGGTGTAGTCTGGACAAAGTATCCTTGGTGTTTCCAAGCAGCCAAGTGATAAAAGTCATGGTGTTGTATGCCCACAAGAGGTGCATGGTCACAACATTCAACTAGGCACACTGTGGGGACTTGATAGGTTGTATCAGAGATTAATCATTATAGATTTTGGAGAAGGGTTAGTGATATATTCACCACTATCTCAAATATAGATGGTATCATAGATTGAAGCATTATTTATTGTTGTGGTGGTGAAATTGGTGATAGAGTGAAACAAGAAGGAAGTTCATTGTGAAGACAGTTCGGTAGGAACGTTTGCAGACTTAGTGAATCATTCTATGGAGAGAACTGGTTCGTCATAGAATTTGCATCAAACTTATGACAAAGTTTCGGTTGATAGTGCGGTGAAGAGATGATCTTGATGCACACTCTGTATAGGCTGAGAACAAAGTTTGTGGTGAAATGACACACTTGGACAAGGTGGGTAATCTAAAACATCACAGAACTTGTCGCTGACTTGATCGTAGAGGAAGCTTGGTCACGGGCTTGGTTTTTTTGGGATAGAAGCCAATGCATGACCTATTGTGCACACCTTAGAGAGGCTAGTCATAGATTTCATTGGTGATTTGATCACTTGGGCAAGGCAAATGAATGCTTGATTCATCCCATGACTTATCATATATCTAACCACAAAATTGATCACATAAGTGAGTGCATAAGGTGATTGAAAAAGTTGTTTCATAGGGGAGTCGTTTGGGTTGCAACAAGTTGAAGCACTTGGGTGAATGACTTGAGGTGACCTAGAGGAGCTCTGTAGTATACAATTTGTTGGTTACGTTTCCATCATGATGTCTTCATGTCATGGATCATCGAGAACAATAGTTGAGTTGAGTTGGGTTTTTGAATGAAAGGGTTGAACACAACCTTCAAATGGTGTATCTCTTTACAAAGTTACACCAATTAGTTAGTAGTAGTATGACTTGATAGTCAGACGATATGTGCATCGTTCCTTGGATCAGAAGCAGTCAAGGTAAAGATATGGAAAGACACTGAAGATGAGTTCGACCAATTACATGTGGAGTTTGGGGACTTAAACAGATCTCTGAAGTGGACATATGGACTTAGTATTGTATAGAAGTGAAGGTCTTGCAGGTTTTTGGAGCTACAGATGATGATTGAGGAGATTTCATGCGAAGATTCAGTAACTTCGGCAAGTGAAGGTCTAAGACAAAAGACTTAAACCATGGGTGAAACTAAGGATTTCATTGGAAAGGTATGGTTGGTCTTGAGTTCTTTCATTTACTAATTTTTGTAGTGATTTCTTTGAAGGGAAGTTAGATGACTTGGTGGTTCAAGTGCAGTCCATTTCCATGGTGAGAACTGACAGACTTGAGGGTGACTCAAGTGATGTAAATTCAAAGAAGTCATGTAACATTTGGGACACCTTGATGGGGTGAATAAGAAGAGATCTTCAAGTGACCTTCTTGGACAATTCATGTGATGGAATTAAGAAGATTTGGATACATCCATGGAGGTAGCTCGATGAAGCTGCCTAAATATTTGACAAGGCTCTTTAGATAGGTCATTGCAGTGAAGTAGGAAGTGAAGTCTATACATGCCAAGTTTGAGAGGATGGATGAGGTACCGTGATGTTTGGCTCCTTATTTAGATTTTTTGGGTCTTACGATGACTTAACAGTCGCGATGACAATGCCAGATTTTCTATGCTTCCAGGAGCTCCAAGGAAATTTTGTTCTAGGAGATGGATGGAGTCAACAGAAGTCGACCAAGAATTGTTGGTAGTCAATCTGAATGGGATGAACGCAAACCAAGTCACTTGGGTGGTGTTTTCTCGTCTTTGGTATAGGACATTGGATGAGTCAGGGAACACCTTGGTGACTTGCAAATTATTGTGTGATGACTCTGAGATCGAGATGGGGTCGTTGGTTGGGGTTGACATAAGTATTGGTGTGAATGTTCCTAATGCATGGAAGTTCTTTGAAGTGACTCATTTTACTTTGAGCACTTTGTACAATTTGTTGGGATGTTTGAGGAGTGAGGGAGTGTTGGCCACGCTGATTAC
The DNA here is from genome assembly GCA_000966675.3 of Picea glauca. Taxonomy (NCBI): domain Eukaryota; kingdom Viridiplantae; phylum Streptophyta; class Pinopsida; order Pinales; family Pinaceae; genus Picea; species Picea glauca. The sequence goes on from JZKD02S0186202.1 coordinate 21,059, forward strand.
ATATGTTGAGTTGTAGGGAGGTGACTTGAAGAAAGGAGGTGAGTTGAAGGCTTTCCTTCATTTAGAGCATTGTACAGATAGGAAGATTGTAGCATGAAAAGATTATTTAGACCTGGGGCAACATGGTTGAGGTTTAAGCCTAACCACTCCAAGTCATAAATAGGTTAACATAGGAGCATGGTTGAGTGATGAATCAATGTGGCACAGGAAGTATGGACATGCAGTTCTTAGTGGATATGAGATCTTTCATATCTGAAGACGTAGATGAAGATGGGGAGAATTAATCCAAGTAAGTTATACTCGTGGACTTGATTGCAGTTTCAATCATAAGGGAAAAGTTGGTTGGACGTTCAGATGTGCATATTTCCCATGACTCTTCATAGACTTGGATGTGATGCGAATGTGTGTGCAACATATTGGATAAATATGCCATGAGGTGAACAGTAGAGTCAAGCTGTTGGAGATGAATCTGTTTTGGGGTGAATTCATAATGCAACAAGGTGAGGGGAGACCTTCCCTTGGTTTGATATTTTTGTGCAGATGGATTGAATTGTGGAAGGAAGTCAAAGTACATATGCATTAGTAGGTTCGAAGTGTAGAACTTAGACATTGTGGAGGATCTCCTTGACGAAGATCGGTGGATGGAAACAACAGTGAGGCAAGGATGAAAACTTTACTTAGTCTTTGGCTAGATACCTAATCAATCCAAGGCATGGGGTAATTTAGTTAATTTGTTAATCAATAATAAAATTTAATATATTTTTTTAAAGATTTTTTTCATCTTATCAACCTTTTGACGTTGATCAGTACACTTCTTGACCATGTAGTTTGTTTAGCTATTGCAAACTATTACAGATTTGTCTGCATGGGCAAGTTCGAGAAGTTGGATCACAGATTGTAACCATTAATATTTGTATTTATAGCACATATGGGTAAGTATGCATGTTTGATTATTGAAAGATAGAGTGAAAAGGGTGTGATGAAGACAAATGATAAGTATAGCGAATCCTTATTTTATTAGATTTCCATATGCTGCAGCAGAAAGTCTAACACTTCACTACACAACCGCGATTGATTTCCGCACAAGCTGTTTCATTTAATTAGCCGACCTTTAATTACATCACAGCCGTCATAGATACATCTCTCTTCTCATCTCAGGGGTATAACCACTCTGAGGGGCATAACCTAGAAGCAAACAGGCTAATAAAATCCGGCACCTACAATTCCAGGAATGGATGAAGAAAACATTGATCCTATTAAAAATTTGAAAAACTCGTTTGTTGGAATTCGATGGTTAGGAGGAGCAAGGGAACTCCACGTCTCTCCGGTTGCCCATTTCAGACAACCAAAACTATAAGCGATGTTGTAAAAACTGTTTGGCCACGATACTTACATTTTTGGATTATTGTTTTCAGTGATAGAAATGGCCATATCTCCAGTATTGAATTGATGAGCTCGAGGTTCCTTACACATTAGCTTGTTGGAGGCAGCTTCTATATCGTCCGCCTTATTTTGATTTTCTGGGAGCATTACTTGAGAATTTGAAAGCACTTCCGTGGAATTTTTGTCCGTTGAGATCTTGCTATCCTTCACCTTTCCCCATAGGACAGCGTATAGCCCTATTGCGATCAGAACTCCTCCCAACACACTGTATTC
>JZKD02S0186213.1:8950-22713 GCA_000966675.3 Picea glauca
CAGTTGTGCATACCAAAATGCTCAATGAGGGATAACCTTTTGAAGGAAAATCATAGTGGAGGATTGGTTGGACATTTCGGCCATGATAAAATATTTGCACAGTTGAGCAGTTTATACTATTGGCCAAGTATGAGAACATAAGTGATAAAGTTTGTGAACAGATGTAGAATCTTCCAACATGCAAAAGGAAAAATACAGAACACTGGATTGTATCAACCATTTCCAATACAAAAGAGGCCTTGGGATGCAATAAGCATGGATTTTGTGTTGGGACTGCTGAGAACACAAAAAGGATTTGATCCCATATTTGTGGTGGTGGATATATTTTCGAATATGGAACACTTTATCCCATGCCAGAAGACCAATGATGCAATGCATGTTGCAAAACATTTTTTCAAGGAAGTTGTAAGACTTCATGGCCTACCCAAAAGCATTGTCTCGGAAAGAGACACAAAATTTGTTGCTCACTTTTGGAGAACATTGTGGAAGAAGTTGGGGATAGATTTTTCCTTCATCTCATCTTATCACCCTCAAACACATGGACAGATTGAGGTGGTAAATAGAAGTTTGGGAAACTTATTGAGGAGTCTGTTCACTAAACACCATAATCAGTGGGATCGGATTCTGCCACAAGTAGAATTTGCATACAATGATTCACCAAACATGAGCACTGGAAAGAGCCCATTCCAAATATTGTATGGAATGAAACCTAGGGGAGTATCTGAGTTGAGAGGCTTGGAACAGAGTGGGATCAGGAGCACTGGAGAAGAAGATTTTTTTGCAGAAATGGAGAGGCTCCATAGCCAGATCAGAGGACAGTTGTAGAGTTCTAACCAGGAGTACAAATGAAAAGATGATCAACACCACAAAGAAATTCAATTTGAAGTGGGAGATCAAGTTCTGGCACATCTCAGGAAAGAAAGGTTCCCTAAGGGAACATATAATAAGTCAAAGATGAAGAAGATAGGGCCATGTAAGATCTTGAGGAAGTTTGATGCAAATGCCTATGAGTTTGAGCTGCCAGATGATGTGGGAATATCACCCATATTCAATGTTTCATACCTGTATTCTTACAAGAAAGATGAAATGGAGAGATGAGAAGATCAAGAGACGATTCAGTGGGAGAAACAAATGCCTATAGCAGAAAAACCACAGATGGATAATATTTTTGATCAGAGGATCGACAAAAAGACCGAGAGGAAGACCTATTTTGAATATCTAGTCAAGTGGAAGGGACACCCAATAGAATATGCTAGTTGGGAAAATGAAGTTGTTATTCATAAGCTTGGAAATTCGGTGTAGGAGCTCATGGACAGGAGTCCATGAATTTTTGTCAAGGGGAGTATGATGCAGGTGCATCACTGGAAAGAATGTGGAGCATGACCTATCAACATCTCAGCACTGGCAGTTGCAACAGACATTTTGAGGTATGCCTTAACTCAGCACCGGAAAAATATTTTGAGGCACACTTGAGCAATCGCGAGCGAACTGGGAGTTTCCACTCCGGCTTTGGAATGCGATTGGACTAATATAGTCATAGGTTAGGTTTTGATGTAGACAAGTAATCAGGGGGAACCCTAAGAGCCCTCTAAGATAAATAGAGGTTATGTATGCCTAAATGAGGCTAGTTGCAAGTTAGTAGGACATTTCTGAGTTTTCATTTTTTGGTTTTTCTTACAGTTGTATCCATTTTCACTTATGAATATAACAGAGGAAAATTGACCCAATGTATGGTGTGGACATTTTTTTGAAATTCTTTGTTATTATGTTTTCATGAATGAATGAATGAATTTCGTTATGAGTAGATGGAACTATGAATTCTAGGATAAGTTTCAATTATTTCTCTTCTATCGAGTGGTGCAAGGTGTGCACATAGAACGCAAGGAGTGTGTTAACGAGATATGTTTCAATTTTGAAGCTCAAAAGAGATAACACGAATTTCCCTTTGCAAGGAGTGCAAAGAGACTGGTGCAAGGCCTGCACAGACATCCGCAAGAATTTGAACCTTGCGTAAAGATCTGGTGCAAGGAGTGCACATATATGAGATTTGACTAAGCTTAGAAGGGACTTTGCAAGAATTCCAAGAAACAAAAAAGGAGAACGCCATGGGAGAGTGAGGAATTTATCTTCAAGAAATACTTTGGGTCTGAGTTATTGAGATCCCTGAAATGCAAGGAGTGCACGGGAAGTCAAAGTCTTCACAAGACCAATACCAGGAGGAATAAAAATTTTCATATGTGATTAATGAGATCCAAGAAACAGACTCGTAAGAAGGACAAAGGTCGAAGCCTTTGAATCTTCAAAATCTGAAGAAAGCATGAGCTCAGGGGGAAAGATCTGGATTGTTTGATCAGTGTCCATACAACGAGGAGAAAGCGTAGAGGAGGAAGATATTAGCCATTCATTCTGAGTGCAAAAGAATTGTGGTTGCCCGATCAAGGTAAAGTGTATTAATGATAATCTTTGAAAGTACACAGGAGGAGCGAGGTTACAAAATTCTGAAATCATCAAAACCATCCATCAAGGTAGACACGTGGCTAGATATTAGTATTTCGCTGACTCGTGACTCAGAGACGTCAAAGGCAGAGTTATAAGAACTCATGAATCATGTAATCACGATTTGATCACAGTCGTTGATCAGAGGAGGGATTTGAGTCGTAGATCTAGTCCTGTCAGGAGTCTGCAACTTGGTAAATTGGAAGTAAGAGTTCTGAGAACTCGCAAAATCCGAGTTCATGATTTGATCTGAGCCATCGGATCAAGGAGAGATCTAGACCGTTGGTTTCCTAGGGAGATATTGGGGGTTTGGATATTGGGATAAGGGAGGTGATCAGTCCTACAACTTCACGAAACGCAAAGTCTTGATACATGAGAAGAAAATCAGGACCATTGGATCGCGGGGATTGTGGGCCATTGATTTGGTGCTCTGAAATATCATCATTTCGAGAGTCAGGAGTGAGCGTGATTTGATTTGAATCGTTGAATCGAGGTAGGATCTAGGCTGTTAGATCTGAACCATCGAATGTTCGAACCTCGGGAGAACGAAGGTGAATCACTTCGAGAGTTCCCGATACATTAAACCATGAAGCGCTCAGAATATTGGCCCACGGTCATAGCGAAGGGTCACATCGGTGAAGGAGAAAAGAGGGGCTAGCACGCGCTAGGCTCTTGTCAGGATTTTGGAGGTTGGAAGAGTAAGGGTGACTCACATGTGAATACTTGATATGCGAAGTCGCGACGTGCCTTTTTATTAGGCGAGTGGTCACAACCATGGGAACGTAAAGGAAAGGGCTTAGCCAGAGAAGAGCTAGCGCCCATTTGGCGTTGAGTTTCAAATTACGCTTAAGAGAGGGCATGCGGGTCTCATACGACCTACATATTTGGAGAAAGGACCTGTGTAAGTGGATTTGGGGTCTAGCAGAGACTCATAGAATCAATCAAACTCAATTTCTTGAATGATCTTAGATCGAGAGGTCACGCAGCCTTTATGAGAGAAGGGGGGAGTGCATCACTCTTCCTCGCATCTTGGATATTCTCACAGCCGAACAGACTAAGAAAACCATTTGGAAAGAACCATGTTGGACAGTCTCCAATATTTTTGTAGGGACCAAAGAGCAAGTTCAAGTGGAAAAGGATTAGAATTTCTATTTTTACGTGCTACCTATTTCACATATATAACTTAGCCTTTTTTCTTTCTTTTAAGGCACTCCATTTTCATTGCAGGTTTTGATCAATGACAATATATATCCAACACTCGTATCCCTGTTAGCGAATGCGAAATTCGAAATAAATAAAGACTCAACATGGGAAGTTTCAAATGAAATTTTAGTTGGAAATGACGAACATAAAAAGTATGAAGCTTTTCTATTTTTTCATGTGTGATTTTCTGTATCCTTTTTTAGATGATCCTATGTCGATAACAAAATATCTTTTTCTTTGATAGATACCTTGTCAATCGAGGTAGTATACAACCACTTTGTGATCTTCTAAACTTCTTGGATCCGAGGATTATAATAGTCTACCTTGATGGTCTATAAAACATACATTAGAACTGGCAAGGCTCAAAAATTTGTAGGTCTCACACATGTTAATTCATATGCAAACCTAATTAAGGATGCTTATGTCTTCGATGAGATTGTGGAGTTACAGTGTCATGAAAACACAAAGGTTTATGAAAAATCAGTTAAGATCATTGAGAATTATTTATCTATGGAAGATGACGATCATATACTAACAACATTTGATACACCTCAGGATGCTTTTGTTTTTTCTACAGACTATGAGCCAGAATTTCCACCTGGTAGTTTTAACTTCATGTAGAAAGAGGGATAATCGAATTTAGGAAAATGGGCATAAAACAAATTGTAAAAGGGTTATGTAATATTAAAATTAATTTAAGTGTGGATGTGGATTATTTCATTCACTCTTGGTTCTTTTGGTACTTATGAATTTGAACATGTATAATCTATACAATTCTCCTAGTTCTTTTGGTACTTGTTGATTTTGGTACTTGTGGATTTGAACATGTATCATATATAATATTCATTGCTTGCTGCTATGTTTATTATTTATTTACTTTATTCTTGTTGATATCTGGTTTGAAATGTTGCTATGTTTAGTCTTGTTGAAATATGATTTGAAATGTTGTATTTACCTTATCCTTGGTGATGTCTAATTTGAAATGTGAATCTTCTATTATTTTATAAACTATTCTTTGTTGCCAAGGGATGTGGTTATTCACTTGCATCTAACAGTAAGTAAATGTGGTTATTTTTATTTTAGTTTTCTAGTTTTATGAGAGATAAGTGATTGTGGCACATCTTTTTTTTGGCTTCATGAGCAAGATGAGAGGGAGGGTTGGACATGTTCATTTTGTATGGTAGTGTTAGACATTTTTTCATGGTGGTAGATTTTTTTTCATGAGGAAGATGAGAGAGTTTCACATGTTCATTTTTTATGGTAGTTGTAGATTGTTTACCCCTTAATAAGGGCTTAGAGCCATTATTTATTAGTTAGGTGCATTTTATGTTGCACTTTGTATTGCATGGTAGTTTCATTTCATTTTTCATATTCTAAATTAAGTTAGTGGGAAAAAGTTGACCGGATACATTTTCCATTGTTAATAGGTTGAAATGAGTCTCTAACTATTTCAATTATTTCAATTAGTTTTGATATTTTCAACATTAACTTAACCACCATTAACATAACCATCATCTCATATGCTAGATATTTCAACTTTTGTTACAACTTTGAACTTAGTATTTGAAGACAGGAATAGAGTCTATATTACCTAAATCTTCGTGTTGTTCTATAGTGTACATATATTTCTTCCTCCATTGTTTTCAATAGATGTTCTACCATATTTGTTAGTATGATTATGCTCTACTCTAGTTGAGGAAATCTTATTTTCCAGCTTTTCTTGCGTTATTCCTCATTAATATTTCTTGTCATTTTTAGCTTTCTTCTTCTTCCAAGGCGTCATAGGGTTCCTATATTTCTTTGTATATACTCTGAGTGCTTACGATATAGATTTTTCTTGCCAAATTATTAGATATTATTAGATGTGACATAGCCTATTGTGGGTGGCCTAGTAGACAAACAAAGACAAATTAACCCTATCTATTAAGCTAAGTTGCACTTTCGTAGAAATCGATACCAAATAAAGTAAGATCGATAGTGAGAATTGTTTTAACCTTGGAAACCCATTTGGGAAAATTAGCAAAAAATGGCCCATGTTTGGATTTTTCTATGCTTAAGAGTGATTACGAATAAGAGTATCCACTCTTAGAGAGAGACTAAATTGTTTATTCCTAGTCCTCTCATCATGTTTTTTAGATTGTAATTTATATTAGTCACAATATTACCTCATGGATAGGCTCAAAATAATTTTCATCATTTTCTTCTATGAACATATTTCTTCTTTTTCATCCCTGGTTCTTTTGTTGTTGCACCCTTCTTCAGCTTCCCACTCTCAAGTCTTAATTTGTAAAACATCCCATTGTTTTTGTCCTCCCATTTTCAAGCAATACATCCCTTCACTTGTGATCAATATTCCTCTCCATTAGCTCGTGCAATTATTTTTTCTATCTAGGAAGGACAAGACACCTCCCAAGAATCTATCGCCAATATCTTTGCATCCATTGTTGTCAATTTTCTCCCAAGATTGTAACTATTTCCGCCTTAAGAATAGAATTTTGCATTTCTTCTCTCCTATGGTCATCGACACCCACATTGCATTCTTTTATTCGTTAATATTTGATGTTGTTCATATATTACACATGTCACAACTCTATGTGGTCATATCCTTTCCTAGGTAGGCCATGGTCTTCAATCTTGGGTTCTTCTTCTTTCTTTAATCTATGAGACATATAGAGGAAGGTGGGATGAAAAGATGAGTTCCTCCTATTTCTCCTTAGTCTTTCGATAGAGTGTAGTGATAGACGCCCCTCCTATTCCTACCTTTCGTATACATTTCTTTAACATCAAAAAACATTTCCCTTGTGGAGTGTGGACTAGGTTGTATTTCAACGTGTTACAATCTTTTTTGTGCCCAAATTGTTCATGTATCTTCGCCGTAATTTATTTCACCTTCACTTTAGGGGAGTGTGGTCTCATATATAAGGTTGCATTAAATCTTTCTTTTGAGCAATAAAATTAAACAAAAACAAATAGAAAAATATCATTTATTTGTCAATGATCCACTTCAATACACTAAATAAAAACTTATACTGAAGTTTTAATTACATAAAACAATGCACAAGTACATAAAATTTGATTATTTGAATCTCATATAGTCAATTCCATCTAGAACCTATTTGTATTTTGTTCTAAACATTTTTAGCTAACCCAACAATTCAAAATGGTTGATGCCTTTCAAAATTTGGTTTTTCCATTAAAAGATAGGTGATGTAAAAATAATTTGCAAGAAGGAAATGTGTGTCATAGTTTGCATAGGATCCTATGATCAAATTGAAATTTGTTTTTTAAGCTTTATTGGTGTTTGAAAATTTGAAATAACCCAAATATTCAAACTATTCTTCCTATGCAAGTTATGAATTTACCAATTTGTCCTTTCACCATGGTTTGACCAAAGTTTACTAGATTCATTAAAATTCACATTGAACCTTGATTACAATGTTATATTGAGTTATTAAACTTTTTGAGTGTGTTTTTAATCATTAAACACCTTTCTACACTTCCAAAAAAAAATTCGTTAAAAAAAATCTTTTTGTGCAAAAATACTCCCATTTTCTGTTTTTTAATAGGGTAGAAATTTGTGTTGAGTGTCTAAAATTAATGCATGCAAGACCTATAATTAATCACTTTCCCTTTATGTTTGAACCTACAACAATAAAATAAAAGTACTAATAAATTCACTCTTGAAGGTACCTAAGACGTGAGTGATGTGTATCATGAAATACCACATCCTTTCATCAGGCTGCCCAATTATAATGTGTAGAGATTATTCTTTGTCTACATGTTTTTCAAATGAGAGAGTGTATTTGTCAAATTCACCTACAACCAACTTGATTTTGAACTTGGCATGCTCTCTCTCTCTCGCTCCCTCTCTCTCTCTCAATGATCTCACTAGGATGTATATACATAGAATGGATAATTAACAACCATAATAATCATGGGGTTTGAATAATTTAAGACAAATCCACAATCAATGCATTTCTTGAAACCCTCACTAACTTCAAAATTGTGTTAACGTCTTTAATTAGAAGAAAGAATTTACAAAAGTGTCTTAATCTAATTTTATAGAATCCAATATAATTGATGACATCTAGAACCTCACATGCCCTTGTTTTAAACATTCACACATAACCTAGAAATCCAAAATTATTTTTTCCTTTCAAAAACCATATCTTCCATTATAAAACAAGGCACATGCACAACAAATTAACCTTTATAAAATGCACACCATAGTGTCTACGAGGGTCTTATGATCAAATTAGAATTGGTTTTTAAGCACTTCTAATTTCAACACGTATGTCATCCACACTTGTGGCCAATAGCTAAAATTATGAATTATAATCCTCAAAATCACATGTGTTCTTGATTCTTTCCAATTGAATGAAGAAATTGTGTTCCCAAACTTTCCCAAATCATGCTTCTAAGTCTCTTGTAAATAAAACACAAGTGTATTGATAAGAAGGGTGATTCCTTTTAACAACCCATTAATACCATTGATATGGTTTTATCTCAAATTTCAAAGTTTCTATGTAAATCATTTACTTATCATCCATAATGTTATGAAATTTAAAATATTACTCTATTTGGTTCACCCAGGTAAAGACCTCTAATCCATCAAACTTCCTTAATTCAAGCTTTGGAAGGTTCCCTACTTTTGGAGACCATCCATAAGTAACTCTGTTATTGGTGTTAAGTCCCCTTGGAAAATTATTATTATTGGAAACTTGTTCAACCTGAATACTACCTTTATTTTCATGAGTCCCATTAGACACCTTATCAATTTTAGGGAACCTCCCATGTAAGGAATCCATAATATTCTATTTCATTTGTTCCATATTTTGTTCTATAGTTTTTTTCATCTATTCCTTATTTTCATCCATCTTCCTTTCCATTAGTTCCTTATTTTTATCCATCTTTCTTTCCATCTGTTCCTTATTTGCATCCATATTGTTTTCCATTTTTGTTTGAGTATTCATCAAATCAACCTTTTTAATTGACCTATAATTCAATTCATTTATTTGACAATTCAATTTGGATAACTAGTTTTGTATCTCGTCATTTTCTTTATGAGTCATGGAGGAGATTTATGGAGGTTTAATTGGAAGCAATTTTTGGATCTTTCTTTGGATCCATGGAAAAAATATCTAATTCTTTTTTTTTAAAAGAGCTTACTAACCATAGAAACATCTCTTAATATCACTAGAAAATAACTTCTTAAAAAACCCTAACTTCCAGAATAAATATGTAATAAAATATAATGATTCTAAATATTAAAAAAATCCCATATCGCATCTAGAAACTTCACTGAAAAAAAATTAGAGTGAAAATGCCAAGATAATTCATTTCAATTCTAGTCACAAACTTTATATTACATGGCATATATCTCCAAATTTATAGTGAAACATAACATGTAATTTTGATCACCTATACTATGAGATGTATTCTCAGACTCTAAAAAATTTAACTATCTGAAACCTTCCAGAAAAAATGTTATAGAAAAAATCCCAAGCTGACTCATTTAAGACTTAATTCAGGATGAGTCAAAGCTCTTATCTTCCATAGGCTATATCTCCAAAGCTATAATGACCTAGGACCATAATTTTTTAACAAAAGTAACTTGATGTGTCTTGAAGCATCCGAGGAAAAAGTCATTGTGAAAATTCCAAAATGACTCGCTTGAAGAAGAAAAAACCTAGGATAGATGCTCTAATACCAAATTTTATGAACCAATTCCTTGAGAATGATAAAAATTCAATGAATAAAAATCAACTTCGAGGGGGAAACCTTTATTATGGTATAAGGCTCTTATTTTAATGGTATAAGTTTACTTTGGGAACCCATGAGGTGTTCTTTCTGTAAATGTAAATATACCTTGTCACCAACTTCAAACTTGTGTGGAACCTGATGCTACTCATATGGTTGTTTGTACTTAGGATTGGCCTTTTGCAAGATATCATGAACCTATTTTTGGAGGTGCCAATCCATTCAACAAATTTGGCTTCTCATTATACCTTTTTTTGAGGATCAAAGGGCTATGTCAGTTAAGATGGGACAGGAAGAGATATATCGATGGGGGCCAACGACTAGAACCCCAAACACACCTAAAACGTTTCGTCACCAATAGAGTCATTGAGGGATTTTTTTGGATATGTTGAACATATGGAAGGATATAATCACATGTATATGGATGCTTGGAGTTTTACATTCACATGATGTGCATAATCATCCTATGGACCACTTCTATTTGTGCATTTGTTTGGGGGTGAAAGGAAGTCGATTTCGTAAAAAATTTGTACATCAAAGACCATAGTCTAGACCATAAGGTATTGAGGAACCTACTATCCCTATCTGAAATAATGGTCTATGCTAGTATAAAATGAACCCAAACTCAAAGAAGAGTGTAGCAGTGGCCTCGACTATGATAACGTTTTTACATGGTGCCAAAATGACCATCTTAGAGAACCAATCAACAACCACAAAAACACAATCTTGAACATGTTTGGTGGAGTGAAAAATTGACATGTAATCCATTGGGAATGACTCCCAATGGTTGTATGGGTCAGGGAGAGTAGTGTGCATCCATTTCTTCTTGATGGGTGGTGCAAGACATGATATACTAGCTGACATCTCGTTGAATTTGTTTCCAGTAGAAATAATTTTGAAGTATTTCTACCATCCTCTCCACACCAAAGTGTCATTCCATCCAACTATAATGTGCCTCCCAAATTATATTTTCACGCTCGCTTGAAGCAATATAAAAAAGGGCCTAGATAGCACATGAGTGCATCCTAGAGGTGTAAATATAGGACTTTTTTTCGTGGCCTTAGTTTCTAACAAGTAGTCGAAAATTCATAATCACTAGTATAAGTCATTTTAAAGGTATTGTGCCCAAAATAATTAATAATTGTGGTTAATTCCACAACTGGGGTCTGACTAAGGTATTATGAAACATGGTTGGCGCTACCATGCTTGTACATAATGCTTCCACTATCAACATGTCTGCATAATGCAGTACACGTCCTTGTCATATGTGGAATATCAATGAACAACATCATAAATAATTTCACTATGATAGGCCATTGAATATGCTTACTAAGTGAGGGCTACAAAAATAGCATATTCGGAGGCATCTATCGCAATCTCTAATGGTTTTTGCAGGTTTGGCAACGTGAGGACTAGCACAAAGTATTGAATTCTCTAGATGTGAATGAGCATTTATCTAGATTGACAGATAACTTATGTTGTTGCGGGGTGTCATGCCCCATATTATTATTATTTAAATAAATAAATAATAATAAGTATACTAATTATACTAAATGGATCTTTCCCATATTATTAATGAATAAATAATAATAATAAAGAAGTATGATAATTATACTTAAAGTGATGATATTAATAAATGTGGGTAATAAAAGAAAGTGGAAAAATAAGTAATGGTAATTTATGGAGAAACCCTAAAATATAATAAAGAATTAAATAATGGATCTTAGGGATCAAATTATTTGCAGTGGATGGATCCTATATAAGGATGGAGAAGATGGAGAAAAGGATATCTCATTTTGCTTGGGAAATTTTAGTACAAGGTTAAGAAGAGATAGCATAGTATTGGATTGTGGGGTCTGAGGATCTTAGTCATGATGAATGAGGGGTTGGTTGGAAGGAGATTCATCCCTCCCACTCTGTTGTAACATGGAGAATCATGGATTGGAGAGCCATAGGTAAGTGGATCCTTCATATTTCGTGTATGTTACTCAACACATGCTCATTCTTATTAATTCTATAATCATAGTTCATGTATCTTTACATTGATCAGAGATTGGTTGTCAATTGTGGTGTTTATATATATTCGGGTCCTAACATATGGTATCAGATCATTGGTTCTAACTTGTAGGGACTATGGGCCTTATCAATTACTATTTTATCAACACCCAAGTGTTTTGTATCTTCGTTATTTGTTGGTAATTATCAAAATATATAAGATACTAGTTCTTAGATCTATTTAAAATTTTTGGATCTTGGTAGATCCAACAGTTCTCATGAATCATAATTCCTATTTGAGATATATACAAGGTTTTGAGTGTTGATAATTGATGAAGGATTATGTAGTTTTGTCAATAAAATGACATGATGCAATCTATTTTCAGTTTTATTTTCTGTCAGTTAGTGTTTATATATAGTTTGTATGTCTAAATAGTGCATGCAAAATGTGTGAGTTGTTTTCCAAAAATAATGTTGTAAGCATTCAATCAGGAGCAGAAAATTGCATGTTCAATGAGGCTATGAACTCTTTCAATTAGGTGCTACATACTCTATTGGTATGTATATCAATGTTGAGCAATGGTGAACACCTCTTTTTTTCGCAGATACCTCAATTATATTTTATTTTTTGTTTATGCATGGAATGTCAGTGTGATTCTATTATATTGTGATTTTATAATATTCTATATTTTCTATGGTGTTATGATGTTGTAATTGAATGATTATATAGTCCAGAGATAGGATTGCATATATTGTTCATTTGGTATTAGAGTGTGCTATTGTTTTAGGATAATCGTGTAAAACTCTAATGCCTTGCCCATTCCATAATTTAATGGAAGTGATTATGTTTATTGGTGCATTAAGATGATGACCTTTTCAAAAGGGAAATATTTATGGGAGATATGTTATGCATAGCCATAATATTGGACCACTCTTATTGCAAATGATAGAGTAGCTAAAAACGAATTTAGAAATAAGAATGCTTGTAATACCCTTGTTTCCCTCAACTTGTAAACATAATTATATTTGGATAAAATATTGTGCACAGACCCATCATGAGAATTTTGGAAAACACAATCAACCTTTTTATTAAAGGTATTGTATATGTATATATATTATGTTATGAAATAAAAATGGAAAATTGTGGCACAACTATTGAAAGGAGGTGGCTAGTATGGATCATGATGCATGAGAGGGGATGGTAAAGGGAACCATTAATGGTTGATATAACCTTGCCAGACTAGTACAATGCTAGATATAAATTACTCAGACCCAGAACAATCTTCTAGCCCAAAAAATTTAATTATCAGTCAAGATGGTTGTTGGGATGTCTTCCTCAAGAGTAAATGAGGATATGGGTATAGTACCTATCTATAAACTTCCTGATCTCACCCACGAAATATTGGTGGGAAAGGAAATAAAATTTAGGAAAATCGTGGGCATAGGGAAGAAGATACACGCGTAGGGGTCGAGAGACAACTAAAGAGAAGGAAGAGCATGCGAGGCTCTCAGGTCCTGAGGAAAGCTAAGAAATATATGTTTTTTTGGGTACATTAGCACTTGGATAGTGATTTCTAATAGAGATGATAAACAAATATGTATTGATTGAGTGAATAATCATAGTAAAGTCCCTTTCTTGGTGAATATAAAATTGATCTGTCGGGGCCCTATGGGAAAAACGAGAGTAACCTTTGTCCCTTATTATAGCTAACAAACAAGGAAAACTTTATCTATCTCATGGAATCATGATCTAGCTAGGGGGTGACCAGTTGAGGAATACTTAGAGAGAAAATTTTCCCTCTTTATTAGGATGAAACCCTATGTTACAGTAGTTACACTTTGTTCTCCCCTTCTTAGACTTTCCTCTCTTGGGGTTGAATGTCTCCTTAGAGGATTCAATTATTTCTTCATCTATGTGATAGATATACCTTAATTTATTCTTCTTATTCTTGGTATCATCATGAATGAAAGATCTCGGGCCTTGGATTTCCTGAGATCCCCCTTCTGAGTCATTTTAGTTTTCTCATTAATGAGTGAATCTCTAGTTGTTAGACTATTGAGACATATGAAATAAACATACAAAAACATAGAAAAGAATAACCTTACTGGTATATCCTCCTATCCATATAACAACATCATTTAATCATAATAAGAAATAGACAAGAGAAAACGAGTACACACTTCACCTCATAAGATAAGATGTGAATAAGAACACACTTCACCTCATGGATTTGATGAATATAACAATCACTTCTCACTGAATCATGTAATTTCACCCAAACCAAGTTGTACAATGAACTATTTCATAA
>JZKD02S0186224.1:0-11051 GCA_000966675.3 Picea glauca
TTTACCCCCTGGGCCTTTAGCCCCTTCTTCCCACAAGACAAAGTGTAACCCTCAAAGGTCATCCTAATGGCCGGACTAGGGAAATGGGATGGATGTGCGGGGTATAAGATGTAAACATGATAAAATGGTGGGAGCGGACGATGACTCTGCAAATCCCCTTTGGTGGCTAACCAAAACCCGTGAATATAAGCTTGCTAAGTCACCCCATCAATCACCCCAACAATGGTCATGTGGATTAGTGTAAGGAAACTAATGCATATATAAGAGGGTTATAATGATCAAATATGACACATACCATGATACCTTGGACCAATTACCTCATAGAGCAAGAGTCCTCTCCGATGCAAGTGCAAGCCAGTGGTGATGGAAGCTGCTGCTGCTGACAGGACAAATCTGGCGAAGAAGAAGAAAGATGGGCCCTCCAGGGCCATGCTCAGGTCAATCCTGCTCTCGGTACTCCATATCTAGGAGCTGTGGGCCTCGAGACATGATCTCCTAGTTATCCCTAGATATCGGGGATAACAAGCATTATGCAGGCACATTCATTATATGCCAAGGAGTCCAAATGTGAGTTTGGCATGCGAGAATTACTGTACCTAGGGCATATCTTCAGTCAGCAGGGAGTACAGGTTCATCAGGAGAAGATCGGGGCCATTTTGGATTGGCCAACACCCAAGAACCTCACGGAGCTGAAGGGATTCTTTGGATTATGCTGTTACTACAGGTGGTTCGTCAAGGGATTTTCCCAGTTGGGAGCATCACTTAGATTTGACCAAGAAGGGTGCCTTTCATTGGACAGAGGAGTCACAACAAACATTTGAGAAAATGAAGGAGGTTATGAGCGCATGCCCTGTTCTAGCCCTTCCAGATTTCTCACAGCCGTTTGTCTTAGAGTGCGACACATCAGTGGTTGGGATTGAAGCAGTTTTGATACAGGGAGGCCATCCCATTGTGTTCGAGAGCAGGAAGCTCAACGAGTCGGAGAGACTCTTCTCTATTTACGACAAGGAAATGCTAGCGATCATGGATTCCTTAGCCAAATTCAGACAGTATCTGGTAGGTAGCAGATTTGTAGTGAACACTGATCACAACAATCTCAAGTATTTCCTGGAATAGAAAGACCTCAGTGAGAGACAACATAAGTGGGTCTCGAAGATCCGAGCCTTTGACTTTGACATTGAGTATGTCCAGCAAAAGAGGAATGTCGTAGCAGATGTCTTGTCCAGGAGGTCACCAGGGTGTTCGATGATGGACATTTGCACAGATTGGAAAGCACATTTGTTGGTGGAATAGTCGAAAAACAAATTTGCTTGTGAGGTGATGGATGGACAGGTGGTTGATGACAGATACCAGGCACTAGAGGATGTCATTTTATACAAGCACCGGATCTACTTGGTTCTAGAATCTACCTTGAAGGGGAAGATTGTGAAGGTGTGTCATGATTCGCCTGCAACCGAGCATCAGGGGTACCTCAAAACTTACAGGCAGATCAGGAAGAGATTCTCATGGAAGGGTCTCAAGGATGATGTACTGAAACACATCCAAGAGTGCACGACTTGTCAGCAGAACAAGTCCGAGCAGACACACCCTGCGGGGTTACTTCAGCCTCTACCCATTCCAGAGCAGAAATGGGAGAGCATTTCTATGGACTTCATTACAGGTCTTCCTCAAGTGCAGGGTAGGGACTGTATATTTGTGGTGGTCGACAGGCTGACCAAATTTGCACATTTCTTTGCCATACCGATCGACTACAAGGTCATACAGGTAGCAGAGCTATTTTTCAGAGTGGTAGTCCGGTTGCACGACTTACCCAGGAAAATAGTTAGTGATAGAGATGGGCGCTTCATCAACGCGTTTTGGCAAGAGCTTTTTCGGTTGGCAGGCACAAAGCTAGCCATGAGTACCAGCTACCACCCACAGACAGATGGATAGTCAGAGATTGTCAACAAATGGGTGGAGGGGTATCTGAGAAGCTATGTGGGAGGGAAACAAGGCACATGGGTGAGAATTGCTACAACACAACTTACCATATGTCTATCAGGATGTCACCATTTAGAGCATTATATGGATACGATGCACCCTCTTTTGTGGAGACTGTCTTTGGGGATAGCAGGGTCCCGGGGGCCAAAGACTGGGTGGAGGAGAGCCAGAGGATCCTGCGGGCAGTGAAGGAAAAATTGCAGGCAACTCAGAACCAGCAGAAGATCTATGTAGACAAGCAGAGGATAGAGCGCAGTTCCGAGGTAGGTGACTTGGTTTTTCTATGGTTACAACCATACATATAGTCCTCCTTGAAGAGGAGCGGAGCAGAGAAGCTAAAGCCGAAATTTTATGGGCCATACAGAGTCATCAGGAGGGTAGGTGAGGTGGCATACGAGCTAGAGCTACCGGAGGGTAGCAAGATTCATAACGTCTTTCACGTTTCTTGCCTTAAAAAGGTAGTGGGACAGCAGATCAACATTTCAGAGGAGTTGCCACGCTTGGATGAGGGTCAGTTGGAGCTAGTACCCGAGGAGGTGCTTGAGCAGAGAGAGCGCAAGTTGAGGAGTAGGGTCATCAGGGAGTGCTTGGTTCGATGGAGGGGACTTCCAGTGGAGTATGCCACATGGGAGGGAGAGCATATTTTGCAGCACCCAGGATTGATGTTTCTTGAGGACAAGCAATCTCAGAAAGGGAGGACTGTGATGCCCTGTTCTCAAGAGTAGGCGAACAGGGAGTGACTTAGTAGTCTATTTGTTCCTGTAGACTATAGTTAGGCACAAATAGGGAACAAGAGGAGAAATAAGGGTGATTTGGTGGCTAAACGATGAATTAAGCCAAAAAGCATAGGAAAAGTCACTTAAGCTAAAGTCAATGGAGAAATAGAATGAAAAGGTGTTGAGGGGGGACTTAATTAATTAATTACTCACCTTAGGAGGAAAAGCGCCTAGCTTAAGTGATGTCAACAGAGAATTAGATCGGGAAGAGTATAAAGGGAGGAATTTGACCTAATTCCTCATTATGTTATGATTTGATGTTAAGAGAGTTTCCAGAGGAGGAGGAGAATTGACCTTCCGTTGTTTTGTGGATTTATGGAGGAAACCACCACCATTGATCGGTTTGGATTTTGAGAGACACACCCTAGCCTATCGGAGATACCATCTAGGTATTTCACCATGCTATTCATGAGATCCAGTTTGCAGTGATTGCGCAACTCAGCCAGTGATGTCGCAAGGGTTAGAGAGAGGGTTTTGTGTAGCTGCACGAGACAGAGGATTATCTTGAAGATTCCTTCCGACCCAGTTGAGAGCTAGCTAGGGCGCTTCTTTTGAGCCACCAGTCATCAGTTTGTGACGGTGGAATCTCTCAGAGCGTAGCAGACAGCCAAATAGTGCGCAGGTCTTGAGGAAGTGCATTTTTGGTTCTAGGGGGTATTCCAGATCAGATTCGAGGAAACCCTTCCCACCCATTACAGAGGAGGCCAAGACGATCGTTTCGAGATATACATTGTCGGATTCCGTTGGTGGGATCACTAGGGCGCACTCACAGCCTAGGAGGTGTGCAAACCCCCAGGGGGTGACATCCAGAGCTTCAAAGGTCAGATCTTCAGTCCGAAAGTTGCCAGGCGCAGCCTAGAGGCCAGGGCGCTTAGTTTGGGACAATTTCCAGTTCGTTCAGTCGAGTATAGCCATTAGGGCGAGTTTTCTAGTATCTGCAGCAGTTGTCGTGAGCTCTCGAAACTTCCTTTTGTCAATCTATTCGTGCATGCCAGATCTCCTTCATCTTCTAATCATGGGTATTTCATATTAGTTGCTTTGTATTCTAGTGACGATCCATGAGATCTGACTGATGACTATTTTATTTGCTTCCAACATATTATTGTATTTCGTGCTTTTTCCTCATAATACATATCAACGAGATGTGTTGTCCTTTCTTTCGCATGCATCATATATACTGCTAAAACAATAAATAAATGAAACACACATGCGAAAATCACCAAGCATGTTCAAACATTAACTCAAATGCATCCAGAAACCCCCAGAGTATCAGATCCGAGTGATAAAACAATAGTTCAGCAGTAGATATCCAGATCAGCTGGATCAAAGATATTTCACAGACGCTACAACTAAATCAAAGTACCATAAGGACATGGTTAGGGCCAAAAGAATCATTGCAGACTATCAAAGATCACTTGATCCCTCAAGTGGCATCTCAAGATACCCCAAAAGAAAGGTTTGATGCCCTAACCATATTGTATGAAGGAAGCAATATTAACTGGAAAATGAACTTGAGAACTCAACTCAAGAACACAAAGATGCATAAAAGAGAAATAGTTCATGAATATTTCTCTAGAATCTCGCAATTCAAGGAACAACTAGAAGCAAGTGGATATATCCTAGATGAAGATGAACTCATAATCACAACTCTTAATGGTCTCACAAGACCTTGGGATGCATTCATCCAAACCATTTGTGCCAGAAAAGAAAAACTACAATTTGACAGTCTTTGGGAAGAATGTGTTCAAGAAGAAGCAAGAGTAGCTAACCGAGAAGCAGTACTATTAAGGGATGACGATCAAGCTCTAGCTACTCATACTAAAGGAGGAAAGAGAAGGCCTCAATTCAAGAAGGAGACCCACCCACATAAGGAGTCTCATTACCCAAAAAAATTCATCCATAAAGAAATTCACCCTCCAAGGAGATTCCAGAAGTTTCAGAAAGGTCAAAGAAGAGAAAAGGATTTCTCATCCTACCAATGTTACCATTGTGACAAGATGGGGCATATTGCTAAGAATTGTCCAGCTAGAAGAGAAGAATACAAGAAGAGGAACAAAAGGCACCATGCCCATACAGTTGAAGATGAAGAGCCACCCACGAAGATGATTAAAGAAAAGATTGAAGACTATGTCTTAATCTCTGCCCTCTCAGGATTAGTGTCACCTAGTGAGGATATGTGGCTCATAGATAGTGGTGCTTCCAAGCACATGACAGGTCAAAGAGACATTCTAGCCTTACAGAAAAGAACTTTCCCTAGAAAGTTACACTTGGAGATGATTACCAGTACCCTATCAAAGGTGTAGGAGATTCCAATTACAAACATGATTCAGGGACCCCAATGAAGATGCAGGATGTACTATATGTACCAGGTTTGACGAAGAACTTGCTTTAGATAAGAAAGGCTTCAGTGTTGCATTTATAGATGGTGAAGTCCTCATGTGGCCTAAAGGAAAAACCATAGAAGATGCAATTGTTATTGGAACAGAAGAGCGTGGCCTGTATAAACTAAAAGGTCACTCAGATGCAGCCTTGATTCACTCCACTGAGAGTCCATGTGAACTTTGGCATACAAGACTAGCTCACATCAACTACAAGGCCTTACCATATGTGAGCAAGACAGTTACAGGCCTACCAGATTTCAAGGTTGATCATGAAGGTGTGTGCAAGGGATGTGCACAAGGAAAGAACATCAAGAATCCTTTCCTGAAGAGCGATAGTAAAACAAAGGGAGTTTTGGAGCTCATCCAGTCAGATGTATGTGGCCCAATGCCATCCACCTCTCTTAGTGGGTATATATACTATGTTTCATTTATTGATGACTATTCTCGCAAGACTTGGGTTTACTTCTTGAAATCAAAAGATGAAGTTTTTGGGAAATTCAAGGACTTCAAAGACTTAATAGAAAATCTTGCTGAAAAAAAAATCAAGATACTCAGGTCAGATAATGGAGGAGAATACACCTCAAAAGAGTTTGTAAGATTTTGCAGAAATGTTGGGATTAGGAGGGAGCTCACCACTCCCTACAATCCTCAACAAAATGGTGTAGCAGAAAGAAAAAACAGAACTATAATGGAAGCAGTGAAGACCATGATCCATGATCAAGATCTTCCAATGCACTTATGGGCAGAAGCAGCAAGAACAACAATGTATGTACAAAACAAATTATCCCATAGTGCACTTGTGTTCAAAACCCCCGAAGAAATGTTCTCCGGAAAGAAGCCAAAAGTAAGCATCTCAAAATATTTGGCTGTCCAGTATTTGTACACATTCCGAAAGAGAAGAGAACCAAACTGGACCCTTCAGGAAAGAAGGGAATATTTGTTGGATACTGTGAGGTCTCTAAGGCCTTCAAAATTTACATACCAGGTTACCATCATAATGAGATCAATAGAGATGTAACCTTTGATGAAGATGCAACACTCAAGAAATCAAGGAGATGCCAGCTTGAAGAAGTATATGAAGAAGTACCTGTAGCTCCTAGAGTTGCAGAACCAATGAGGGAATGCACAATTTCCCTCGATGATGAGATTCATGAAGATCATGATATGATAGAATCTCAAGAACCTCCCCAGATGTCGATCTCTCACAAGAGAAAGCCAAACTGGGCAAGGGAACTTATTTAAGATGGAGAGAAGTATAGTGCCCCTGAAGGAGCCACGAGACAAGTTAAGAAATCTAAGCCATTCTCCAGTTATATGGCTTTGATGTGTGATCTCATAGAGAAGGAGCCTACTTGCCTTGAAGAAGCCATTCAAAAGAAACGCTGGGCAGATGCCATGACAGAAGAATACCAATCCGTTATAAAGAATGATGTATGAGAAATAGTTCCCAGACCGAAGTGCAAAGATGTGGTATCTTCCAAATGGCTATACAAGATAAAACATACTGCTGATGGAAGTATTGAGAAATATAAAGCAAGGTTTGTAGCTCGTAGATTTTCTCAAAAGGAAGCTATTGACTATGAAAAGACATTTGCTCCTGTAGCCAGATACACTTCTATCAGAACCATCATAGCCCTTGCAACTAAGATGAAGTGGAAGTTACACCAGATGGATGTGAAAACAACCTTCTTAAATGCTGTCATTGAAGAAGAAGTGTATATAGAACAAACTCAAGGGTTTGAAGTTGAAGATAGAAAGATATATGTCTGCAAGTTGAAGAAGGCTCTGTATGGATTGAAGCATGCTCCTAGAGCTTGGTATGGAAGAATTGACAGTTTCCTGACGAGCTTGGACTTTACCAAGAGTAAAGCTGATTCTAACCTTTACTTCAAGGTTATGAATGATGAGCCTGTTATATTGCTGTTGTATGTAAATAACTTATTCTTAACTGGAGAAGAAAAGCTCATCACTGATTGTAAGAAGAAGCTTGTTGCAGAATTTGAGATGAAAGACCTAGGCCTAATAAACTATTTCTTAGGTCTTGAGGTTTGGCAGAGCCCAGAGAAGATCTTCCTTAACCAAGGGAAGTATGCAGTTGAAATACTGAAGAAGTTTGATATGTTGGACTGTAAATCCATGAACACACCAATGGAAACAAAGTTGAAATGCCTGGTTGATACTTCGTCAGGATTGATTGATGCTACGCTATATAGATAGATCATTTGATCGTTGATGTATTTGACGAACACCAAGCCAGATATATGTTTTGCTGTGAACACCTTGAGTCAGTATTTGGTAGAGCCCAAATATGTTCACCTTGTTGCTACAAAACATGTGATGAGATACCTTAAGGGTACGTTGGACTTTGGTCTCTGCGACAATGGAGATCAAAACTTCAGACTAATTGGTTATACCGATTCAGATTGGGCTAGAAGTGTTTCTGACAGAAAGAGTACTTCAGGATGTTTCAGTTTGGGGTCACCCATGACTTCATGGCAGATTAGGAAGCAATCTAGTATTGCTCTCAACAGAAGAAGAATACATTGCTGCATGTTCCGCCAAGTTGTGAAGCCATATGGCTACGAAAGTTGTTGAGAGGTCTATTTGATTTGGAGATAGAAGCAACCGAGATTCTATGTGATAACCAAAGCTGCATAAAGATGACAGAGAACCCTGTGTTCCATGACAAGTCGAAGCACATAGAAATCCGGTATCACTACATTTGTGATATGGTGCAGAGGGGAGCCATAAAGCTCCAATATGTTGGCATAGATGAGCAGGTTGCAGATGTGTTGACCAAGCCTCTCGTGTAAAGTTTGAGTACTTTTGAGACAATCTTGGTATAGTCCGAAAGGATCTCCCTTGAAAGGGGGAGTGATGCTAATGATACTATGGTATGTTGACCAATAACGGGTAGCTCAATTAGGATTTTATATCCTAGGGGATTGATCATCCCTGGACAGATCCCGAAGCTCTGGTAAGGATAGTCTATCAGAGTACTTGTGCATGTATCTGCTAGCTATGGTCAGTAGTGGTAGCTCCGTTAGGATCTTTATAATCCTAGGGAATCTTATGATTCCTGGGAAGATCCCGAAGGTTCGGTAAAGACAGTCTGTTAGAGTACCACATTGTAGCTCCGTTAGGATTTTATATCCTAGAGAATCTTATGATTCCTGGGCAGCTCCTTAGGGACTGTTAGAGTACCACAAAATGTTGTAAAACCTGCCTCATTCTGTTGCCCCATGATGATGATGATGTTGTTTCTCTAGCCTTCGTGCTGTGATGATGTTGTTGCTCCAGCTTTTGTGCTGCGATCATGATGTTGTTGTTATTGATGTTATTGATTATGATGATGTATTAGTGTTATACTATCCATGCTGATGCAGATGATATGATGCTACTCCAACTCCATGCTGTGAATGATGATGAGAAAAATTTCCAATGATTTATAGATATGCCAGTCAATGTTTCATATGCTGTTGATGTTGCTTCCCTCTCTCTCTCTCCCGACGATGTTGTAGAATACCCTTCTTGTTAAGGGGGATGTAATGTCCCCACTTTGGGACATCATTATATTGCAGAGGTTTACGATGTCCAGAGTAGCCAGATGGGTGTTATAGCGAGTACAGGGGTTATTGAGAGGCATTTTGGGATCCAACTTGCATCGTCCACCCCATTTCATCATTATGATCCATTTCGCACAGGTTGGCTTTGGTTTCATTGCATTCCGACGATTTCCATGATTTTGAGTATTTTGAACTATAAGTTAATTAAATTCACTGAAGAGGTCATTTTGGGCACATTGCTTGGAGAAACCTCTCAGTGTAATAGCTCATTGGAATCGGGAGGAGCAACACTACAACATGGGATGGCTAGAAGTGACTTTCAATGGCCAGGGAAGCCACAAGGAGAGATAAGGCGCTTTTCAGAGGTAAAAAGGTTAATTAATTAATTAAAGTGATTTAATTAATTAATTAAATATTAATAAAATAAAAGTCACTTTGGAGGGAGAAGGTGAGTAGGAAGTATAAAGGAAAGGCAAGGGCCTCTATTGATTCATTCATGTATGTATATCATTTGGATATCTGGCTTCTAGTTAGAGGGCCCATCTCTTGGGGGTTTTGAGGGTTTTGACTTAACAAACCCTAGAGGATGATTCAGTGCTGAAAGATTCCACCTAGCTTGTCCCAAGCTTGGTCTCAGGGATGCAATACTCCTCCACACCATTCTAGTTCGGATCTACATCAGTGGAGGAGGGTTCTACACCAACCACAGGCATAGGAAGAGAAGGAGGGTGCACCATTGGGGGTTTTCGACAAGGGGGGCGCACCATTCCTTGAGGGAAGTTCGTTCCAAGGGATTGGAAGGGCTTTGACAGATTCTAACACCTGGGTTTTCATTGCAGGGTCTTGGACATTAGATCTAGTGCATTTCAGAGGAGTTTCATGTGCCATTTGATTTATTGGATGCATTGTGTTATCCCCGATTTCTAGGGATAACTAGGAGATCATGTCTCGAGGCCCACAGGTCTTAGACATGGAGTACCGAGAGCAGGATTGACCTGAGCATGGCCCTGGAGGGCCCATCCTTCTTCTTCTTCATCAGACTTGTCCTGTTAGCAGTAGCAACATTCATAACCTTCGGCTTGGACTTGTATCGGAGAAGACTCCTGCTCCATGAGGTAATTGGTCCAGGTATCATGGCATGTGTCATGTTTGATCATTATAACTTTCAGATATATGTATCAGACTCCTTTCATTTCCGACGACTGCTTGGATCTTACACTAATCCACTTGACCATGGTTTGGGGGATTGACGGGGTACCCTAGCAAGCTTGTATCCATAGGTTTTGGTTAGCTACCAGGGGGGGATTTTGAAGAGCCATCGTTTGCTCCCATCATATTATCATTTTACATCTTATCTCCCATTTATCTATCCCATTCCCCTAGTCCGAACATTAGGATGACTTATTTGTGGGGTTACACCTTATCCTGTGGGAAGAAGGGGCTAAAGGCCCAGGGGGTAAAAGCAGCTAGTAAGAGATAAAAGCCATAAAAATAAAACCTAGAGATGCCTCGCCCAGGGATCCCTGAGAAGGCAGTAAAAGGCCTCTCGATAAGAAACAAGAGGGACCCGAAGAAAGATAATAAAACAAGACCTAACCAAGAGGATGGGGGGTCTCATCACGAGCCAACCCATTATGTTCATAGGACCTAGCAGTATGACATTGCCATTATTTGGTTACCACGCTAGGGCAATGACCTTTGGTTGCATGGCCAAGGGAAAGGGGGTCTCATCACGAGTCAGCCTTATCATTTCTGTGAAAGTACTCGTGGGTAACACTGCCAGCTCTGGTCACCACGCCAAGGCAGTGTCCTCTAGTTAGACCTTAAAATAAAAAGAAAGAATAAAGGCAATAAAGGGCTTGGAAAGAATTACATCCATGACAAGTAGAACTCGCCTCCTACAAAGGCACCCACGGATAATATTCACCCATGTCTTTCACTATGTCTGGACATCCTTAGACCACACCACCTCGTATTACATGGCTTGGATGATATCCTTTGGAAACTTTCCTCTTCTTATGGACGCTTTGGCTGAGCCCAACCCTTGGTGGTTGACCCACTGTAGGTGGAACGTCTCCCTCTGTTGACCCAGGACGTCCTCTAGAGGCCCTTGACGTCACCTCCAGTGCATGGCAATTTTACAGGGCAGTTTGGCACGTGTGGCAGAGTTTGGAGACCCAGAGAGGGCCAACGTTTGTCATCTAGTGCTGTGATTGTTAATGTTTATGCCATGATTATAGTTCTTTGCATTTCATTAGATAAGAGCATAATAAGAACAAGATCACTGAGAAATACACATTCACAAGAGACACAACATTTATCCTGGGAAACCCTCTAGGGGAAGAAAA